>MOOZ01044705.1:526215-541325 GCA_002930495.1 Cecropterus lyciades | reverse complement strand
ATTTCTTTGGCACGCGCTACAGCCCAAACGGCTTGACGGATTGTGACGTATGACATATCATTAGAATCGTCTCAGTTTGGAAAGTGACATAGGTTATATAATTTAAAAAATGGCGCTTGCAAATAGGTGGAATAGAGGAAGTGTGACGATTTGTTTTATTATCACGACAATATGGATATCAAATGAAAGCTATTAAACAAAAAGACATTTAAAATGGTCTATTATATATATATATTGTTATACTTTCACTGGACTATTTTGAGGAAAACTCCTATTAAGCGTTAAATTAAATGTATCATTATGAATAAAAAATCGTTTTAAGCAGTCGGGTTTTTGTTTTTAGTATTTTTAACAATGTTACTAGTTTCCTTATATCTTTTAAATCAGAAGACAGGAGTGGAGGCGGTGGTGCTCCGGAGTCGAACTACAAAGATCACCTCTAAAATGTTATGAAGTTAGATAGTAGAAAGCGCAAACAGTTGTTATGCAGTGGCATAATTCCATTGGTGTTCTCATTTTACGCCAACATCCGATTAATATTATTTATTATTCGTATTCTAAAACGACATATTAAAATTAAATCAAAGATAACTAGAGACTACAAGATTTTTTTACGTGCTTAATATATGTATTTTCTTACATTGAAATTTACGTAAAATTCAAAAAAATAAATCAAGACAAAATTATTAAAGTTAAACTCCCTTAAAACAAGCAACGAGACCAAATTACTTCCTCAGAGAGTACCCGTCTTTACGCCGAAGGAGGAAAATAGATTATTTTTAGGTGATCGGCAAAAGCATCAGTTATGCTAACGACACCAGATGCCGGTTCAATAAACTTTCTCCGCTCCAATAACAAAGATGTAGGACCTCCATTTTTTAAATTTATAGAGTGGCAATGCATCTGCGCCCTGAAGGTAGGCGTGCGACTCTGCGTTTATGTATCGAAAAATATTCGTCGTAAACCCATAATTTTCGTACTGCTGGGCACGGGTCTTCTCCCAAATTAAGAGAATTTCAGGCCATAATCCACCATGCTGGGCAATTGCTAATTAGTATACTTTACACACCCTTGGGAACTTTTTTTGTTAAGAACTCTCAGGCGTGTAGGTTTCCTCACGAGGGTTTTCTTCACTGTAAAGCAGTGATAATTATTTTATTACGCACATCATTTTAGAAAAATCAGTGATTCGTTCCTGGGTTTCAAGCCTCGTAACGTTCTTGCGAGGCCGAGTTTCGACCATTCAATATTATATAATTTTTATAAACGAATTTTCAGATGCTATCTTTTCACATAATATTTAGTGATTAATCTATAAGTTAGTATTTCCTCACAAGAATAATAGATGGTGCGCTGTAAATGTTTAAAAAGGACTGTTTTTATTTGTTTTAATAGATCTGAAACTTGACAGAAAACTTGTTCGACTCCATTATACATATTTTTCCAGTAATGTTTTGTTTTCAAGGATGCGATAAAGTAGACAGACGAGCATATTAACTTAGTTCTTAAGAGTAGCAATACATGCATGGCCAACGTCACATACTTTCACCCTATTTAGGGTTGATTTTGTAATCAATCGCCATGAGTGACATTGACAATTACACACCAGATAGACGTACGAGTAGCTTATTGTATAGGTGCTGGCAAATAATTTAGTTTGCAATTAAATTAATCATCTATCTATTTTTTTATATAAATGTAGTGAAGTACAACGTTTACGGGATGCAAGCGTATAATCTTATTTTGTTTCTTTTCTTGCTAACTAAGATTGGTTGAGTCCCTTAACTCATGCTTATCCAAGGCGTTCCAGCGGGTAAGACTCATCTTATCTGAGGTTGATTATAGATTTCCGCGGCCGGCAGTAGCCACTTACCATCAGGTAGACTATATGCTTGTTTGGTACTTCCATATAATAAAAAATGCCGTATTTAGTATTTTTATATCCTTGGCAAGATCCCTTCTTGTTCATTTAACGCGGCCCCCCTGGAACAGATGTGAACTTATTTCATTTTTTGATCGCTTGCCTGATCTTTATGTAATCACTTTAGATGATACTGATGTATATAATTAAATAATATAATTTTATATTTTAAAATAAAATGTAATCCACATAAACTACACTACCTTGTAGACATTGTCTTACGTCAGTTCTTAAAGTATACTTTTGTTGTTACCCAAGTGAAAACCTTCCAAAGATCCAAGCGCGATGCCCCTTTCGGGCTCTTCCTCGGTAATCTTTTACTCACGGCACCTTTTGGTGTTTATGACAGCACGCGACCGCACAGACCGCCGAGAGAACGACAGCACGTTCTCTCCGAGGTGGCTTACTAGACAGTTCGAGCTCCCACTCTTGCCGCCCGCACCGTTTTAGTTGCCTCTTACGTCAATCGGAAGATGCCGTAACCCTATTCTGGTCCCAAAACTACATGGACAAGTTGAACTATACCTACATTATTATTAATAGAGAAATATTAGTATGCCATTTATTTTGTTTTAATTTGTAGGAATTTTAGTTTTCACAGTCTCCTATGGTGAGTCTACATTTGAAACCATTCTGATTTTTAAACCTTGATAAAGAGTGCGAACGAACTAGGAATGGAAAATAATTTTTTGTTATGTTAAAGAAAATTATTGTGAATAAAAATGAGGGCCAGGCAGTTTTAGAGTTTACTCTTAAAGAATCGATTTTCATGTAAGACGCCCGGTATGAGAAAAATATAAGGAGTAAAATTTAATAATCGAATGACCTCGTTACGTTTTTGGTACGCAACCTATTGTGCGCACATTTCCCTTTTTCATCTGTTGTCATCGGCGCTGTTTACAACAATTGAATATTACTTCAAGTTTCTTCGTCCGTCGCATAGTTGGCGCTGTGTACAACAATTGAAACTTACTTCAAGTATTTTCGTCTGTCGTATAGAGGGCGCTGTTTACAACAATTGAAACTTATTTAAATTTAATTTTATTGTGCCTGTTTAGACAATTGTACTTAAGGTGTAAACTCCAGTCGTGCGTAGGAGCTGACACACACCTTTTTTACATTTTTCTCAGTGTGGAATATTTTGCCCGCAATTGGTTAGCGTATTGTAAAAGGTCTCCGTGGGACATGAAAGGTTAATTGTAAATATAGCAACGAATGAAAGTGACAGAATAGAAACTTATGAAAAATTATGGCTTTACAAAACTAGTCTTTTGAATGTTCAAACAATGAAAAAATTGTACAAATAAATTTTATCATTTTTAACACGTTTTGTAACTATTATCATTATACTTTAAAATAATTTTGTAAAAGAGCGCATTTTCTGAAAAAAAAAATACGTGACATTAATTCTAAAATAACGATAAGTTAGTACACACTAGTGCTACGTACTAAAAACGTATTGAAATATGTATAAAATATAATTTATTAATCATTGTACATTACGTGATGTTATTTACAAAATAGTTGCCCCGTTAGGAGCAAATTATAAATAAATTTCATTACCTCGAGTTAGGGTTACATTTTACTCCTTGACGAAACGACTACACTTCATGTTTGGTGGTCGAGTGTGGTGTAAATATAATTGAGTTATTTATTTATGCACCACAAATTCATTTCTAAAATGAGGAGGATTTAGTTATTCACGCATGAAACAGAACTTTTAGAATCGGTTTCGTTCTACAATACATTTTTGTACGAAAAGCACTTACTATTTATTACACATTCGAATTACAAAAATATGAAAGCCTAGGTCTAGTTAACAGGTCTTTAAAGTTTACGGTTTAGGAGCATATCTTAAACAACTACAACAACTGAAAATTCAATTAAGGATAAAAATAAGTTACTATACTGATTAAAATCGCGCAGTTTCTATCTAATACTTATTTGACAACCCTTTACGTCCCACCGCAGTCGCAGATCGTGTGTCGGCTTGTGATAATGTACAATGTGTTCAAAATTAGGACACATATCTCCAATGGAACGCAACCGGAGTCCTCTGGGCGCGTTGCCCCATCGGACTCCACCAAGGTGAGCAACTAAGCCCACCGCACCATCTGGTCTTAACTATATGCGACCACACATACCGCCGCTCCTCCTGAGGTCGCTTGGCTGGTTCGAGCTCACACTCCTGACAACCGTAATCCCGAAAGTCCCCTTTTAATGGCCTCTTACGACAGGCAGAGGATACCGTAGCCCTATTCACAATGACACATGAAATGGACGATGAAATAGGTACCTACATGCAAATGATAATGTCACATGTTTAACTAACGACAACAAGTACCTACAGACCAGAACAGCGCTAACTCGTTATTGGCAGAATACATGTGGCGATAGTTGCTTCGTAGTGGAACCACAACGAGTTCTACATCCTTCGAAACTTGTTAGCATACACATAAACACTGGTAGGAAATTGAAACAAATTTCGGTAACAGGATATATATCTATATATGATGATAGAAAATCCGCAGAGGGTGTCAAAATACTTCTAGGAGTTCGCAAAAAATAACAAACCTTCATACGAAGGTTGCTCCGACCCGAATCAGACTGCGATATAAACGGGAAATTGAAATCCATTCAGCGTGATTTGTGTCATAAAATATATTCTAAACGGTGGGACTGTAGTAAATAAAAATATTCGAAGGAATACGCGTTGATGTCTATTCAAATCTACGTCGTACATACAGGGTTTTCAGTGCCCTTAGTACGAATTTATTACGTTTTCTCAAAACAATCATTGTTTACGTATTCGCCTATAATTGAAAAATACATCTCAATATGTGGCTTAAGCCAACAACGTAAACGCAAAATGTACATAACAATGTATGGATAAAAACGGAAAGAATGATTGTTTTGACGAACCGTAACAAATTATATGCCTTATTATTATGTGCCTTATTATGTGTCTTATTATTGTATTAATTATGTGCCTTAATAATGTGCTTTAATATATATTTTTACGTATTATTTATACAAGTATTTTACCAGGTGGTAGAACCAGTGTAGTTCGAGACGGGAGGTACGACCGCCATACATATTTCTAGCGTAAAGCAGTTCTTGCATTTCAGTGGTAGCGTATGGTTGCCAACACACTTATATATGAGGTGTGTATCGACTTCAGGTAGAACCCCTGTTATATATGAAGTTGCTTACAGATGTCCATGGGCGGCAGTAACCACTTACCATCAGGTGGACTGCATGCTGGTTTGCTATTCAATTTGATAAGAAAGGACGTTTCTTTTTAGGACAGGTATAGTGCTGACATCAGTTTTTTGTTAATATAACTCCTCTGTACCTACTTCTAATCTGAGCGCCACCAGACTATCGCTTCGAGCGTCGTTCGTTTGCGTAAACACCTGAGTTAAGCATTAAAAGCTGTATGTGCCCGATCTTATAGAGTCACGAAATTACACTGCAAATTCTAGCAAAAATTCATCAATCCATTTCCTGGACGGCAAAATTGTCCTCGCTCTCGTGGATACGTTTGAAGAGGCTGAAAAGAATCTTTTTCAGTGTCCTGTACCCAGAGGGAAAAAACTGAGTCCAGTTTGTAATCCAGGTTCTGCTGTATCTGTAACGGGGTACTCTTGAACCGTAAGATAAACGCTTGAAATTTTTGCAAGGTATGTTTTACTAAGGCTTCTATAACAACAAACACGAAATCTAAATAATATTATATATCAAATGATATTTTAAAAAATAAGGTGGCCTCTGTACAAGATATTTGTCAACGTTTTTGATATATCTATTGAACCATTATAAGTAGATACCTTTTTCACGATGCGTGTAGTCATCTATAACTGCTATGACAACAAATACTAAAAGAAATTAAAAATAGGTACACAAGTGCTCAATTTTCGTTGACCTATTTTCAGAGAGTAGCTGAAATCCATGCTATGCATTTTTGGGTATGCATTGCGGTCCGCGACTACCTAATTTGTGCCACCTACGACCTGTAACTTAATTAAAAGCCCTTAAATTTGTCCTGCAACATTTATCGGTTCATGGCTCATGCATCATTTTTGTAACAAAATAATATGCAGTCTAAGTACTCCAAAGTCGATCACAGTTTCCTTTGCTGTCCCTAAATACGTTGTAATAGATAGGTGATTAAGCTCAATTAGAATTATTATTAGTTAAGTGGGTTAACGGGTTAACGTTCCCAAAATAAACCCCCAAAGTACTAAAATATCGTAATCTCTATTTTACTTTCTATTATTTTCTTTCGATATGCCACAAATACTTAATATCTACTTTTGAAAGAATATTTAATTTAAGAAATAAAATTTCGCGATAAATATTATATTGATAGTTTCTAACGCTCTATTTCTTAAAACAATTATAAAGATGATTATTTCCTCAAAAGAAAAAGAATATTGTTATTCAGGCTTGAATCCCTGATCGCCAGTTATACAATCCCGATTAAAACCGTCGACCGAAAAACAGAAAAGGGAATTTGGGCAAAACGAATAAAGTCCATTATTTCCAAATTACTTTATTAGAAACACAAGCGACACGATTAATTGCATTAGACGCTTTTACTTTACGTTTTATTTTAGTCGACTTTCTCTGTGAATTCATCTTTTAATATTCTAAGGACGTTTTGGAAGGGCCTTGTGGTTTAATTGAATGAACGAGTCGCTTGACCGAGATAATTTAATTATAAAAAAGTTTCTTAGAAATTAACTTCTAATGGGGTGGACTAATTGGTATTAATTTGAACTGCTTTGCTCCTAAACGCTTCAATTACTCAAATTTGGTTTGCCTTAGCTTTGTTGAAATTATTTCGACTTGGCAAATATACCAAATAGATAAATATTATCTATCATGAAGTGATGAAATTGGCAGAATCTAAATATTAGCTTTATTTTCGTTTATGTACTGTACAAAGTCTACATTACACAGAAATTGTAAAAATAATTAAATATATATTTTTTTTTTTCATTTTTTTACCTACCCAAATGTATTGATTTTGAAAATTATGTTAAAAGGGCGTGAAAATAAATACTTTAAAAGCGCCATCTAGGAGGAATATCTCGCACTAAGTCATATTTACACCGCGATCTGCTTAGTTTTGTAGGAGACGAAATAGTTCTAAAATTATATAACAGATGGCGCTGTAATAAAAAAACAAACATCTTATTTTTCGTATCAGTATCTTATTCTTATTCGTACAAACAGATATTAAAATTAATGGCCAGCAGAATATTCATTATGTAATGGTGACATATCATTAATCACGTGTTAATACATTTATTCTATTACCTATTTACCAGTAGTTAATCGTAGCTCGTAGTATTGACTAACTAGTATCTCTACCATTTGTTATTTTTAGGATTTCACTTGCCAATCCTCAATGACAAATTTATAACAAGTATTTAATCTTCAGCCTTTTGACGTTCACTGCTGGACATAGGTCCGTCCTGGTGAGGGCTTTTGCCAGTAGCCATCGCGTCACTAACACTACACCAATCTGACACCCAAAGGTTGCCGAGTTTGATGCCCGACAGACAAACACCTCGATCACAATATTAGATGTTTATAAACTTGGATATTTGTCTCTTCTATTTTTATTACTGGATTGGAAGTGTTTCTGAGGAATCACAGATGGATTGTTACACCTAGACTACGTATTTTAAAGTAAGTATATCAGATTCGTTTTTTAAGCTATTTCAAACAGTATTGTACTTACAGCACTTTAGATAAAATATGTATAACTAGCTGTGTCCCGCTGTTTCAAACGCAGTTAAACAAAACTTAATATTGCGATATCTTCTGATAGAGTTAATACATTTTAATGAAACATACACTAAGTGTGACCTAAATATTTGGCTAATCCTTTATATTAAATTCAGGAGGACAGACGAACAAAAATTTTAAAAATTATAGAGATTCTTATTATTATTCTTTTATTTTAAAACTTATTGCTATTCTTTCAACCTATCTTTTTGCATATACTTACATGCAATGTGCAGACATGCAGCATAGGTACTTCTTCATTATATTTATAGATATCGTAAGTAAGTACTAATCGTGTGAGAGGAAACAGGAAAATAAAAGAGCGATATATTTATCCTTAATTTATTTATTTTAATGACTGTGAGATTAATTATTAAGATCTTAAATTAAATAATGATAAAGTTGAATGTACGCAAGAGCTATTTTATCAATAATATTGTAACTGATGCATAACAATACTACATTTAAAATTTTAAACACTACTGGTAAATGTGATGTAAATTTCTATTTTCATTGATAAAATAACCCTTATAATGCATAATATTTTAAAAGTATTTTAGTAAAGCCTTAAAAGTACTGTTGCAATAAGCATTGTTAAACAGCTGATATGTTTATTCGCATCGCTACTAAAACTAGGATCCTTCAATTCCTGAACACTTCTATGAGCTTTAATTTTATCCGGTTTTGCCTCATCAGATGCCATATCGTGTTCTTCATACTTATTCTCCATCGGTTTAGCTGATACGGTTGCTAGCCGACTAGTTGTGTACAAATTGTTTTTTTTATCATCCCTTTCCTGATTCTCTGGAACATTTTTATCAGTGACTTTATTAGGTTCAGTTCTAGGTCTTTCTTCTAGAGATAGGTCTAGTAACCCTTGATTGGTTATTCCAATCGGTTTCGCCGTTGTAACTATTGGACTAGGTGTTGCTTTGGTTGTGGTTCCTACGGTAACTTTTACTGGCTTTATTGTAGTACTAATTAATACATTGGCATTTTGGACATCTCCACTGCAGTTTAATAGAAATTTGAGATCAGTGTAGAACAATTTGCCATCGAGTTGGCTATCATCGTAAAACTCGTAATCTGCGTTTGTTTCTTCTCCGCCAGTCTTAGATGGTTCTTCTTGTTCATCTTCGAAGATTGGTGCAGAGTTGTTGTATCTTTCTTGAAGTTCTGGATCGGGGACGCATTTCAAGTTTTCTAGAGCTTGTTTCAAATGGCTGCTGTTAGTTTTGTTCATCAACGAGATGAACCACTCGAGCCGGCAGTCGCAGGGGAAACTGATATCTGAAAAAATAAGAAAGATATTGTTAGGAACAACGAATAATATTTATCATAGATACCTTTATCGTCTACGTAAGGAATGGAAGGAATGCCTATGTTTTTTATTTTTTTTTTCTTACACATTAGGTATTAATTCTATTTATGCCATATGTCACATAGTCCATAATAATATAGACGTATCTAGAGTAGTATCTAGTAAAAAAAAAATGTTGTAACAATTCGGTGAAAATTATTTCTACCTACTAAGACATGATAGTGTTGTTTAAATTATTAAATCCGTTACTACATAAATCTACGGACATATGTTTTATAGAAGTTAGAATTAGTTTTTATAATCTAATTTGGTAAATAAATTATTTTTTACCTTCTACATCCAAGCTGCTCATCGGACCGTACAAATTATTCAGTATGGGCGCCATTACTTCTTTTTTCAATTCACGAAGTTTATTATCTTTCAAACTCAATGACGTCAACGAATTTAATCCTTCAAAAATCTTCACATTCTCTAAATTGGATAGCGCGTTATGAGCTAACGAAAGTGCTTTAAGGTTTGATAGGCCATGAAATCCTCTTTCATCAATCATTTGAATTTTATTTCCGTCCAAATTTAATATTCGGAGCCGAGTAAGCGGTAAAAATGTGTTATCGCCAATAACCTCCAGGCTATTACTGCTAAGATCCAATTTATCGAGGTTCTTCAGACCTGAGAACGACTCGCTGTTCAAACTGAATATATTGTTTCTATCAATTTCCAGTTCTTTAAGGTTTGTTAAGTGGATAAAAGCTCTGTCATGAATGGTAGTTATCTTATTGTTAGTCAAGAACAATTTTTCCAATGCAGGAAGATCGATGAATACGTCTCTATTTATTTCGACAATATTATTCGTGTCCAAATTGATAGATTTTAATACATGGTGATGAATAAAAGCGCTGGCCTTTAGTACTTTTATTTGGTTGTCCCTTAATGAAATTTCTTCAACAACGCTGATATTAGCAAACGCATATGCCTCCACTGTTTCAATATTACCATATTTGACGTCTAACTTTAAGAGTTCTTTGGTGTGTTTAAGAGCGTTCGTCGGTATGTATTTCAGAGCTATGCCTCTCGTGTTAGTGAAGACGAGTTTGGTGACATTTTTTAAATCGTTAAAAGAGTCCCAAGTCGGATCATCTGAAGCCACACCGTCAGTAGTGGGGTAACAATCGGCGCTCTTAACTTGAGGTGGTTCATGAGATCTGATGCAGTAGCATTGTATCTTATTCGTGTTATTAATGACTGAGTCGCAAATATTCGAGTTTATGTCTCGTTTTTGATGGTGGAATTTTGCCTCGACGAAGACGAATGTGGCGCACACGAAAAGTATTTTCCAGGGCGTCATGCTTGCAGGTTTCTGTATTCAGTTGAGACTATACCGGATTTCTGAAATAGACAAATAATGCTGGTTAGTTCATGTTACTCAGGTAGCAAGACATTTTTAAAGTATTATAAAATTAGTAATAATTTTGTTCGTTTGTAAAAAGACTTTAATATACTTTTTTATTTCTTTTTCTAGCGTTTTTTGTTTTTTTACTAAACATGGAAAAGTTTCAAATTTGGTTATAGAAAAATATAAAACATCATAGTAATATTAAAATATAAAATAAATCGTAATTATTTAATATCGTTTAATAATTTGAAAGTAACAAAATATAAATTGACTTTTTTACAAGGTTGTATATACTTAATATTATGCTAAATTATATAAGGTAAACATTAAATATAGGCTTCATAAAATAAAGTAAATTCATTAAATATAGTAATTATTTTGTACATATTTTTCGAAAAAAGACAGATGTTTTATTTTTTTTCTTCTACCAGCGTTTTTTGTTCGTGTTTTGCCGGACGTAGAAGAGGTTAAACTTTGATTAAACTAAAAATATAAACAATGTATTCATTTGTCTATTTTAAAGCAAATAAATTTATCTTCTAAAACGACGATTCCGAGTCTAATTTATCTATTTAAACGGCCTCAACCTAGTTAAGTCCGCTTTACAACTTATTTCTAAGCAGAGAATTTTGTATTACTCATTCGTATGAGCTTTTGTTTCGTCCATTTCGTTTGTGGTAGCGTTCCACAAGCATCACATGTGCAGCTGAATTCTACAGCATAAATAAGAATGAAACGTGCTTCAGATTGCACAGTTAAATTTTATTTCTGGGAAAAACGGTATAGAAAATCCTCAGTTTTCGGCACTGATGTTTGCATTTATGTCGGTTTGAAAGTGTTTTCAGTGGCAATTTTTTTATGCAAAATAAATTTTATTTGTTTTTCATTTTTGGTGACTATGTGTAAAGCCATTTACATTACATTACATTTTATGTTTAAATTATCAATGTTATTTTTTTTTATTATATGTACATTTTTTGATTGTTTATTTTATATTTAGTGAGGTTTAAAAATACAATACGTTGTGCATAACTAAAATAAACGAGCAAACAAGAAAAACTGACTTAACATTATCGATTACATCAATATCTTAAAAACCGATTTACTACACGTGAGCATTTACTTTCAACCTTTTACCCTACGTTTAGTTTCAAATGAGCAAAACAAAAGACCATAACAATAAACAAACAAAACTTTATTCATAAATCACAAAGCACTTGTCTGTGAAGCTTAGAGCGTAACCTACTAACTCATTAGTGTTAGCGTGGGTTAGCGGGTTATGTTCGTGTTATGACACCATTTCTGTGTTCCAGGCAGATTACCTCTTGTCATTATTATAAACGGCGATACTTTTAGTACCATGCGACGTTTAATAAACGTATGGCTATTTATGTAGAACTTTTTAAAGGTAAATGACACCAAGGTATGTCTTCAGCGGCACAATCTTTATTATAAAGGTAGTAAAACTATTCATGGTTCAACTCTGTTAAGCCCCACCGCCACACCTATTTCTGCCTAATAATAGTGTTATGGGTTGTTGTGTTTGATCTTAAGGATCTAATGATCGTAAAGGAGACAGACTTATCTGAGGCATTGCAACTTAATTCTCAGGGTAGCAACGCATCAATTGCTAAACCTCATGACTCTGATCTTACCTCGGGTTGATTACGGATGTCCATGGGCAGCATTGGCCACTTACTATCAGATGGACTGCATGCTCGTTTACTTCCGTATATACACACACTTTCTACACTCATAGCCCCACACTTAGGATTTTCTCCTGTGTCGTGGGTATCATCACAAAGACGAATACACAAACATCCAGATCCAGAACAGAATCTAAACGCTGCGTGTCAGACCGATATGGTGACCGCTCCGCCACGGGTCGTCCTATTATAATAATAAATCTATGCCTTATAACATGAGTGTTCCAACCCTTCACCAGCCCTTTGTGGCACACTGGACTATTGGCCCACAAGTGGGTTTAAGCCAATAGCCACCACCAACTTTGTAGTTAATTTTGTAGCTATGGAGGAGTACAGAAAGTGTTATTTTTTTGTAATATAAAAGCAGCAAACGAGCATACCACCTGATAGTAAGTGGCCACTCCCGTTCATGGACATCTGTAATCAACTTCGTACAGAACAGAGGTTTTATTTAAAGTCAATCACGAATGCGTTGGTACTCCCTAGGACTAAGATGGTCACCTCATATAAAAATGAGCGGAAAACTCATTATTATTACATTTTATTAACTAATTGATAGGTTACCTGGTATAGATAATTTGATTATCTTTTACCGTCATGGCAACTGTATGGAACCTTAATGCAACAGACATAATTCAAAATACACTGGTAACACGTGGACGAGATTTGAAAAGTATTTTTCACGACTCAACGTTTACCGTTGTGCAATCTTCGCAATCAGAACTATTCTCAGCTCGTTTAAGACCTACGGAGTCGAGCCGAATTTCGTCTGACACGTCTAACGATTTTTAAACACGTTATCTACCAATGCGATGGTTTCTCAAATGGTGGTAGAGTATAGTCCCCATTAAAGAGAAAATGACTTCCCTTTGTCAATTTAAGATACAAAATGAAGGTAAATTAAATCATAAGCGATAGTGACCGCTAATATGCAGTTGAACGGGACGCTCGTATGTTACTTAAATCTTACAAAAAAAAAGGGGCTCGATATAAGAAGTTAGTGTTTGGTATTTCGGATTGACGAAATTCTGAAAAAAGCGCTTTCTACATTCATAGCAAATAAATTAGAGCGCCTTCTCAATAATTCTATACGATTCATATTTGGCCTTCGTAAATATGATCACATCTCTCAATTTCGAAGTTAAATGACCTACTATTCGCCAGAGGCGTAATTCTAGGTTTCTCCTTCTGCTTTACTCTATCTTGAATGATACCAATACTCTTTCTTACTTGAAGTATTACTTTCAGTATCGGTTCTTAATCGTTATCTGTCGTCTAATAACTTAAGAGCCAACATTCCACTGCATTCTAGCGGATTCTTTCAATACTCGTTCACTGTTCAGGCGGTACTGCTTTGGAACGCCCTGACTGCTGATATCAGGTATCATACATACAGGATGTAGATTTTTTTTGAATTTTAATAAGAATTAGTAAAAAAAGTAAATTTTCTCATAAAAACACAAAATAAATTATAACTCTGCAGACGTTGAGCTTAAGGACCTCCCGTAGATCATTTTTTTGCTGCTGATAACCCCATCTAACCCCTAGTTGCGTTTGATCCATGACTTTTTGGCCACCCTGTACATATATATATATACATATATATATATGTGTATGTATGTGTAACTTTAAAATAATCACCTACCGCAAATTTTGCAGCCACCCGCGTTCCCAGGTTTGACTGGTGGAGAATGCCATCAGGCATTAAGTTTGCCCTATTGTAACTTTTATATTATAATGGTGCAATAAATATATAAATAAATAGCTCCGAACTAGTTTTTTTTTATGTTGTGGGTGCCGTGGACACACAAACACCCAGATCCAGAACAGAAATGTAAACTCATCATTCAGACGTCTGTCTGGAAATCGAACGGGACCCTCCGCGTGTCCTCGACCTAGTGAGTCGTCAAAGAAAAAAAAAACTTTAAAATTTTTAATTTATTGAGGTTTTGATATTACTCACAAAAGTACAGTCATCCAAAATTCGGATTTCAGCACGAACAATTACAGTACGCAACTTAACTATAATTATAAAGGCAAAAGTTTGTGAGGATGTATGTGTGTTTGTTACTCTTTCATGCAAAAACTACTGGTCGAATATCGCTGTGGCACACATAGTTTATGAACTAAATATACACATGGAATAGTCATTACTGTGGTACCCGTGAGCTGAGAGCAGTGATAGCCGAATGGTTGAAACTCGGCCTCTCAATCGAGGGTTCGAGGTTCGAATCCCAGGCACGCACCACTGATTTTTCTAAAATTATGTGCGTATTAAAAGTTAATTATTACTGCTTTATGGTGAAGGAAAACATCGTGAGGAAACCTACACACCTGAGAGTTCTTTAAAAAGTTCTCAAAGTTGTGTGAAGTCTAAAAATTCGCACTTGGCCAGCGCGGTGGACTATGGCCTGACTCTCTCATTCTGAGAGAAAACCCGTACCCAGCAGTGGGACAATAATGGGTTGACGGTGGTACCCGTGACTGAAGCGGGCAGAGCCGCAGGAATGACCTAGTATTATATATTTGTCGTCATCATAGAACCTTTTAGGAACATTGGTGAAGTGCTAAATGCATCAGGTTAACCGGTCGCCAAGCGATAGCAAAAAAAAGGATATAAGGTATCTTTTCATCTATATCTACTCGTAGTACCACTAAAACAAGGATTTAAAATAATTTTTCGGATAATACCAGCGAAGTAGAATCATGCTCAAAGTTTGAAAATCAAACAGTGCACGCTTCATACTTTCGAAGAGAACCTAAGCCTACGTAATTTTAATTAAGTATTTCGTAATTTTAAGTAAGTAGTAAATATACACGTTATTTCATACGAACCTTTTTTTTTTTTATTCAAGAAAAAAGGGCTTTATCGCTAATGCAATTATGGCGCCCTGGTTGTACACATTCTAAAAAAAATAACCAAACAATTAGAGTTATCTAACGTCTAATGAGATTGTATAACTTTTTGGC
>MOOZ01044705.1:458687-471456 GCA_002930495.1 Cecropterus lyciades | reverse complement strand
AGAGTTGGGTCTTAAGATTTTATGCCCAAACCACATTCACGTGTAGTTCCAAACAATGAACTTGTGTTTATAACAGAGATTTCCTTGAATACTTGTTTTACTTAATACAACATGTGACCTTTTTAGGAACATTATGATTTAAAAGAAACACACTTATAATAAAATGAAAATGTACGATAGCTAAATATTAGTGGTTCTGAATTCTGAATAAGATAAAATTCTCAGAATAACAAGAGTCCATTAAATCGAGTACGAGAAAACTCCACATTCGAACAACGCTCTTCGGCGAACGTGCTCAAATTCGTTTTCATCGAATCCAATTAACTTTTGTAGTACAGCCATAGCATTATGGTATAGTTATGTGCCAAAAAAGTTGAAATGCACCTTTCGATGCAATACGAGCAAACAGAGGCTTCTTTGATGCTATATCTTTAGTTGAACAGTCAATAATTTTATACCGTTTGATACTGATACTGAACTGAGGTCAGTTGGCATCAACGTGTTTCATTACAGGAAGATGCAAATACCGTCCATTGCAAATGCCATCAAAACCCTTTTTGTTCCTATAGACCAAACAAATCAGTTAATTGCTTGATTAATTGTAGTTCTTAACATTAGGAACAACGATCTTATTATGTATACAAATAATACAAACTAAACGGAAGAAATTACCCATTCCATTGATATAACGCAGAGACCGTCAATTTCAAATGCTACCACAATACTCTCTGAGTAGCACGAGTAACTAGCGAATTCCCTGATAAATTCTACCTCTTGATATTACGAACGTCGATTACAAATGTTGCGTTCCGTTATTGATTGCTGTATTATTGCCCCTATCGCCATCTTCGTCGAATGATTCACATAATTGCACAATTCATCCATTATTTCGTGGACCATACATTATTTATAGATAAATTCACGTAAGCGTTACCACTTATGGTACGTGGTCAGTGCATACCATATGCTAAAGTCTTGACATACTTTCTTCGTTTTTGACATTATAAAGATACTAGATAAAAACCCGGCTTCGCTCGGTTGAAATGTGACTACAGGTAGGTAGATATTTTTGTAGTTATTATCAATTAAAAGGTATTACACATACGACTTAAAAGCAGATTCTCGTAAAAGCTGCCAGTTCGCTTGACGCCATAGCTAGTTTACAGTTTAATATACTGGTCCCATTGCTAGCGACACCCAAATTCAAATTTCGAGCATATTATTACGAACCTACACACGTTCTCAACAGCGCAGCAGCGTGATGCAGACATGCGAGGTAAAATCTACTATAAATTATCAAAACTATGTAAGGTAAATAACGCTGCTAGATGGCAGGTTTATCCTATTATTACGTGAATCGGCTTTAAGGAATTCAAGATGGCATCTTAGTGGCCAATATGGCGACTATTTGCACCATTAGAATTTAACAAAATGCTCGACAATCCGTATTTTGCGGATATACCTATGTTGATGAATCGAAATCAGTTTAAGTTTTATTATTTAGATTAGGTTTCAATAAAGTCTACCATACCCATAGTCTACCCCCTTGACGGAATTATTTATATAGATTTATCATACATTTTATAGATTAGTTCCGGTTTTTGACACGTCTTACATTCCTAATAAGATAAGTATGTCATTAACGGACTGTAAAAATAAGTGAGAAAAGTATTAGCATTAATGAAATTACGTCACAGGGTATGGATGCCAAGACACTTAGTGCAATCATATGTTTAATCTCAAGTCAAATAACAATCCAGTAATCGCATTGCCTGATAATTATTTCAGTTTAGTCAAAGGCGTAATCATCGTGAACTCATGATTGTCCCCCTGCTCAAATGAGAGAATCATGGGCATTTAGGGCATAGTCCACCGCGCTGGCCTAGTGCGAATTGGTAAACAAAAGAGAAATATCATAATAATACTATAATAACTGTAGTAGAATAATGACCAAAACCTTGCCCATTTACAAATTTAACCAAATAAAATTTCTTATAACTTCTAAAACGAAGATTAGTAAGAGTTAAATAATAAAATATTAGAATTCTAAGAACCTGAACTTCAAAATAAAACAAGCAATTAGCAATTAACTATTTGATCAGAAGAATTGTAATAACATCTGTAGATGTTTACGAAAGCATCAAAGTGATTTTTAGACTTTGGTGTATTTGTTTTTGAAGTTGCTTATAAATAAAACAAATAGAGTAAGAAGAAAATATAAAATGATTATCCGAATTCAAATTTTAACATTAAATTTATATTATTTTAAGATTAGACTTGTTTTTGAAGTTGGTTACAAATGAATGAAATTAAATAATCAGACATTTTTTTGATTAAAGATTATCATAGGCTATGAGACCACAGTATACCTTCATAAATAACGAATCGATGATTTATGCTTTAAAAATGAATACAGCAAGAAGAGACTTTAGTTGACAACCCACGTTGCAGAGCGGTACCGTACCGGTCTGTCACGCTATGAGTTCCGGGTTCGATCCCCGAAGACAGACATATGCATGATGAGTTTAGATTCTGTTCTGGGTCTGAGTATTTGTGTATTCGTCTTTGTATATCCATGGTACCCAGGACACAGGAGAAAATCCTAGTGTTCGGCTATGAGTGTAGAAAGCGTTTTTTTTTTCTAAAACCAAGAATATTAATGTCGCAATTTTACATTTAATTCCTAGTCTAAATGCCCTGGTTTCTCTTTGTACAATTTTTAAATGCAGACGAATACGTTCTACCCTACATTTCTGTTCCTGTGTAAAGTTTAAAAGAGATGCGAAAAGAGGATAATTAAAGTAATTTGATACTTTGTGTTCGATAGTACACAAACCTTAGCAAACTATACCAAATAAACACCTTAGAACAGTAACAGCGAAAAAAATGAAGGAAAGCTTTATCTTAATTACAGGATCTTCACTACTTATATATGGTACTGTTCTAGAACATCTATAAATACCATTATCAAAAACAACACAAATATCGAAAAACGAAAAATATATTTAAACCAAACAATTTAAACATTTTTAAACAAACGTGGCCTGCATTCCAAACTATGTGCATGCTTTTGACACCGAAACGAATACAACTCACTACAAGCTTAACGGAGGGCTTGTCATACCAACATGCTGACGGCTTCTAGTTCGATACACCAGACAGACATCTAATGAAAAAAAAATATTCTGAGTCTTGCATTTAGTCTAGATATTTTTGCACTAGTCTTCGTGAGTGACATTTCATTCACTGCAAGAAAAATCCAAGTATGCAGCTATACATTCATAGCCCCATACTAGGTTTTCCTCCTGTGCCGTGGGTACAATCGACACACAAAGACGAATACACAAACACCCAGACGCAAAACAGAATCAAAACTCATCATTTAGATCCTTCCGTGGATTGAACCCGGAACCCACCGCATCAGACCCGTACCAGTGGCCTCTCCACCACGGGAGTTAACCAGCTCTTGAAATAGAAACCATCTAACGTCAATCTGTATTGTTTCTGATATGAAATAGAACAGTTTTCGAATCCAGTGATTCCACTTAATCGTTGTGGCGAAATTTCGAAACGGCATTCCGAATCTAGGGCATAAAAAACTACCCGTAGAATTGAGACTACATTTTCAGTTTGCTTCAATACTTTTGAAGCGTTGATCCACGCCGCCCACAAAACAGTGGGGTAAGTATTACTTTAATATTGCCTCTCTACATTTTAATTTTTTAATTAATATTATAGTGTTATGAAGAATTCTTATTCCCGAAAATTCATAGCCCCCCCCNNNCACGGTCGTATTATATGAAAGGCTAGGACGGTAAGAAATTCCCATACATAAGTGCTCTTGTGAATTTTCCTGTTTCTATAAACATGACATGCAAAACCAAACATAGGTCATGTTACTTAGAAAACAGCACAATGGTTTTAGACAAACAATTCTGATACGTGATGACATCAATTTGTTACTCATACATCGGCCACACAACTGCGTAAAAGTTAAATTTAACTGCATTATGTTACAGATTCCCCGAAACAGGGTTATGGTTATTTATTAACGGACAGTTAACTCAGACCGTTCACGTGTATAGGCGTGTTAATAATAATTTACGTTCCGTACATTTTGTTTATGTGTCGGTTAATAGCGAAGATGTCGCAACAAATTCCCCGAAATGTTGTAATAAATATTGTTTGCAAATATGCTGCAATGAAACTATCAAATTTGTTATGAATCTCTGCATGATAATCTGTAAATCTTTTGATAAAATGTATGAAGAGTAGGTAGAGATAGGTCGAGCCATACTCCTTCTTCTACTTTTCTAATTAAAATGACATGACATGAGACCCTCCGTGGATCGACTGCAGAGGTACCGCTGCCAAAGCTATTTTGTATGATAGTCCGTGATAAGCATTGTGCTTTGATCAAAGTATGTGGTAATACCGAGATATAAAATCGAGTTGATCTAACTTATCCCTCAGTGGTAACAACATATGTGTGACCAACTAGCCTGAGTAAGAAACCAATCCAGTTTGCAAAACCAATTTAGACTCTTTCATACACATTGATATACAAAAATCATCTGTTGCACGATACTTTATACTACTGAAAGCAAAATTAAGTATGCAGCTTTATAATTCTGGCATAAACAATCTAACAATACATCTGAATCATAGCAAACCCCAAAAGGCGAACCCCGGATGTTATTTGGTATATGGTACCACATACCTTACATATTACTTTTCATTTCAATATTCTTGTACACTTGGACTACTACTATTTGGATACTATACCTCAAAGTAATTCACCATTTGTACCAAAGATTAATGTACGATAGTAACAATAAATTCAACTCAATGATAGAAAGTCTTCCCATAAATTATCATTCGCTTAAGCCTTATACCGCATGATGTTTGAATTTTCCAACTCAACGTAAAAGCGCACGTACCGTGTTAGTATACTTGAATAAGCTATGTAGACAAGTTATCTATCACTTGGAATACAGATTTATGACAATAACAATACATCTAACTCAATGGTAGGAAATCCTTACATAAATTAACATTTGCTTAAGCCCGAGGAGACATGGATGTTGCTCATGTTGTTTGACTTCTGTAAGCCGAGCAAAACGTGCACGTGATGCATATTACTTTAGTTCTTGGATAATTCCTAGAACTACAAATTTTAGATAAGTAGTTTTACAGAGATATGTCCTATATATATATGTATACATACGAAAATTATCTTAACTAAAAGTAAGAACATTCTTACTTCATTAACTTCTTGGTTAAATTCTTACTTAATACTAACTTACTTGATTGTTGTTGTACCACTTTTGGTTATCAGGAAGAATTTGAGTGTATAAAAATAAATTCTACTTTATCATCTGTAAGCAACTCCATATAGAGTTTCTGTCTGAAGTCGATCACAGATGCGTTGCTACTCCTGAGGACGAAAATGGTCGCCTCATATATAAGTGAGCCGGGAACCATACCCTGGAAGGGTATGGTTGCCGAAACGCAAGAACAGCTTCACGCTAGAAATAGGTGTGGCCGTAGTACCTAGTCGGTCGAAATCTAGTATGTATTTATGCAGAATTTAGACATTGTTTAAAGTGGTATTTCCTCTGAGATAGAAGTAAATCATAGAGGCTGTCGAAATTCAATATAGATAAACTTGGCTTTAAGCGGCCCCAAATCCTGATAGTCCTTGTACTAACTTGTCAGAAATATCAGAGCGCCTAGGTATCTCTTATAACACTTCTTAGATATTATTATTGACGACCCACGTGGCAAAGCGGTCACCATACCGGTTTGACACGCAGTGGGTTTCGGGTTCCATCCCCGGTCAGACGTTATAATCTTAATTCATCATTAATCTGACTGATGAATAAAGATTTCGGGTCTGGGTGTTTGTGTATTCGTTTTTGTGTGTGTCCATAGCACCCACAGCACATCAAAAACCTCGTATAGGGCTATGAGTGAAGAAGCGTTATTTGTTTTTAATTATATATAACTTACTTATAATAAATTGTAATTATAAAGCGATATTCCTCAAGAAGCGCTTTAAATTAGTTATTCCAGATACAATATAAGAACTAAGAATCCAATAAAACGGATTCTATCATCCATCACGACCCAAAATCGTCCTTCGTCCAAAATCTGAAATACCTAAAGCAGTACCGTTGACGCCGAGACCGTATTTCACTATTGAAATATTCAAAGACACTATAATTGAACATTCCTACTGTAACTGTAAATAAAACGGTTCAATTTGGACGTGTCATGGCACTTCACGCCCTCTTGTTCAATTTACGAGCCCTATAAAAACGTCCAATAGGACAGCATTTATTGCCTACAGGGTATTGTCGGGTACCTTACATGCTATTTGTATAAATTAATAGTAATATCAGTACATTTTGGGTTTTCACAAAAATGGTTGCTGTAATTTTCCTTCTTACCTATATTCTTTTGGAAATTGCGTTTTACGTGAAACTAATTTAACCGACTTCAAAAAAAGGAGGTTCCCAGTTTGTCCTGTATGTATGTATGTTTATGTGCGATTATCTCGCATTTGGCTGATGCATAGATTTTGATGCTGTTTACAGCATAGTATTTGTCAGACTTAGGAGAAGGTTTTAGGTATATTAATTGAGGTATAGAGTCGTCAAAGTAGGTTTCTACTTTATGTTAAAAAAAATTATACTCTATTATATATTTACGTATAACTAGTGTTTATACGTAAATATATACACACGAAGATACCTTACGATACTAGTTTTCTACTATAAAATATTATACTATATTATACACAATTGGAATTTGACTTTATTAAATTATTACATAACAATTAACCTCAAAATTTCACCGTATAGTACAAGAATATGTTTCATACAAATTAGGCTGTTAGATACGCTTGTATTATTATTACTTGGTTATTATTATAAAGGCACTATTATAAGCTGTTATCTTTTTAAAAATACCGTTAATAACTAATTGAGTAAGATAACTCAAATAGATAAAACTATTTGAGTTAGATAAAAAAATACACGCATCTGTAAAAGCCCTTTCAATGTTTAACGTCATGAACTGCATAATCCCCAAAATTACACTAAAATCAGCGAAATGCAATTAATGAAAACAATCTCATCCGTAACAATCCTACTATCCAACTCGCAAAATATCTTCAAAAAATGGAGAAAAGCTCTTGAATTCGCAGGGAGATTTTATGCTCGAGTTGATTTAAAGCTGGCTGGGGGATGGCTGCCAAGTCAAAAGGCTCCAGCTGCCAAAAGAAATGAAGAGATGAAGAGTGACGTCCTGCCGCTTAAGAACAATGCAATAAACTTTATTCCGAAAATGCAAGCTGGAAGCTCTTCAACGAACGTCAAATATCATATTTTTTGGCCAAGCTTTGTTATTCAAAGAGTTTTCTTTGAGTACATACACACACATAGACACACAGCCATGTATATAGACACACATGTATACGTGTATATGTGTATATCTCTTAAGGTAACAAGATAAAACTACCTCATGTTTTTTATTCATATGTGGTATGGTATATAGTAATAGGAGACAAGGAAAAAGAATAAATGGTAAAGAAAAAAGTATTATACATAAAATCACAAACACATGTTACTTCTACAACACAAATATCATCTGATTAAGTCGAATCTATAACGGATGATCTTTCTTTTAAGATATGACATTCACATTTTCAAATATCCCAGTAGTAACTGTCTACAAGATTTTAATAATTAATATTTACTTCATAAATTCGTTTGTTACAATAAATTAATCCACTATCTATTTATTTAGTAACTTGTACTTTGTAGCTATGAAAAATTCAAATTTTCTTCAAGAAATATAAGTTTTGATGTAAACGCTTCTGAGATCCTACTTTACGACGGTGCATTTTATTCCTGCATTTTGCGTTCCTACGAATTCTCATGCAAAAATGCTAAAAGTTTCCTTACAGTTATGTATATATTACGCCGTTTTAAACGTAAATCTAAGAATAATTCACCTCTTTTTTTGCTTGAAACCTGTTCCTTGTTTCAAAACAAGAAGGCCTTGTTATAAGACATCTAAGTTTCAAGCTCAATGAGTTCAGTAGGGGAGACCGAGGGGAGTTGAAACAATTTTTACATTGTCACCTATAGCTTATTAAGTAAGCTAGAAGATGGACAGTATATTACACTAAATTAACCCTTGTTTATTTGACTAACATATGGTTGGGATACAAACTGTCACTACTTCCTTTATATCCATAAAAAGTCAATTTGAACTCACCTTTGTTTCAACTCCCCTCGGTCTCCCCTACCTATCTTTTGTTCGCTTTTGTTAGTCAAGCGCATTCTTTTTTTGTTAGTCAACTACTGAAGATCTTTATCATTAAGAAAATAGAAAATGATGATTATGTTGTAACTTTGACTACTTATTAAAGCTCGCCATAAGCAATAAAGCAATATCACCCGTATACTGAGCATTGGAAAAAATAAAGATCATATTCACATAAGATAATTATATGACTCATCGTCGACCAATCAGCAGTTTTGTCTTAGATAGAATTTGTCTGCGACTTAATCCGCGTTGTACTAAATAGTGTGTGTTTAGCTATGATTCGTAGATTATTCATAGTTAATCATTTAAAACTCAAAATATTTTTATTATGCTTATGAAAATATTTAAAAAAATATCTATGGTGTCATATCATTTGTATTGTCACCGCTAAATAAAATCTGTAATTTTTAATACGTTAAAGACATACATGGGGATGTATGAATAAAATTTATGAATGAATACAATGTAGTTTTATTGATAATTTCAATAATAATATGATCCGTTACTATGCACAGACAAAACTTATGAAACAAAGTAAAAATACAACCACGTGTTCAAGTTGCTACGTTGTTCATACTTACATGTAATAAAAATAAAAGTTCCGCGTGTCTGCACATTACAAATATTTGCAATAAAATAAAACCATATCCTAACAATAATAACAAAACTTTGTTTAATTAAATTTTATATACTCTGTCATAAACAATTACAATTTTAAATGACATTACATTTTTTTAAACCCAGATGAAACCCCAGGGCACATCTGACGTAACGCTTTAATTTCAGACTGGTTCGCACGTTTTGCATAGGTAATATAATACAAACGCCATGCATGTGCAGAACTTAATAACCACAAACAAGCAAGTTTGTTATTTTTCAAGCTCTGAAAGTTTTACGAGCAACTATGAAACAAGTAACAACATTAAACATCTTATGAAAGTCTCAGCATTTGTTAAATTTTCATAAAAAAATACGTCTTACTACTTAGGCAGTGCCGGCCCGAGGGAACCTTTACGATGAAGCAAGATTCAGTTATGACGCCTCCTTGAAATTTTAATAATCTTTGACGATTGCAATTTAACGTCCAAAATTTTTTTCCAAATCTATGTATTCCGCCGCCCCTCCTGCTGAATCTCCATAAGCATGGTCAAAAAAGAGTCTATTTATTCTAGATCCTCCCCTGGGACGAAAAAAAGTTCAGGGACTAGCTGAGCTTTTTTGGCAGCAATCCTTCAACTTTTTTTTTTGGATTTGTAATTGGTGTCCGATGATCATAAACTGCAGTGACCACTTAACACCATGTATACAGATTTTCATTTAAAGTTAAATCGAATTTTAATAAAAAATTGTATAAATAAACAATCATGCAATTTTTCCCTTTCAAGATCGCGCCATGAATATGAAAAAATAATTTCGGACGCTTGTTTCCAGTTGGACCGTACCTACATAATCAGGCCACTTGTTCTCTCACACTGAACAGTGAACAATCTTGTAACAACATCTGTGGAAGAGATTAACTGACACGCTATCGTAACATTGTCGTCGGAATGCAGATAAGATTGCTCCGGCACATTTTTAGCGTAATTAATTCGGATGCCATCGAAATCTCTTTGAGGTAATAGATTAGTATTTTGGATAGTGATAACAACGACTATTATTACATGTATTATAAATTACTAATACTCTTACTTCCATAGATTAGCGCATTCAAATAGACATACAAACAAAAAAGTGTATGTGTGTGCAATTTACACGCGGCAGAAGTTAATCTTAATAATAAAAGAATATTTATGAGCATAGAGGTATTAAGACTATTAAAAAGCTTTTTAAAAAATCAATTAAGTAATCACTGAAGACCTAATGCGGTCTACCAAACTTTAGCCCTTATACTACGAAGTAAAATCGTAAGCGTGATTCAGAAAAGTGTACATCTAGTTGTAACGCCGACATCTGCTTTCTAAAGAAGTTTAACTCTTTAGAAGTTTCACTTCAAAAACAAGCTTTATAATATTTGTGTGGATAACATATTTGTCTATATATAAATGTTCATAACAATCTGCTAAATTTATCGTTTATCCACAGTTCCGCCCTAATTCTATAGTAGGTACACTAATATTGTAAATACGGAAGTTAGTCTGTCCATCTGTTTGCTACGGTATCAAACCAATAAGATTAAAATTAATATGCAGATAGTTTGAAAATTGAGTGAGACTAAAATGAAAAGCACGAATTGAAAAAACAGAATCCTACAGGTGGCAATAATTTTCTGCTTAATACATTTTAAGATTTTAACATATGTGGTATAAATATTGTGTGTCTAATTTTATTTGTTTTTTTTTTCTACTAGTTTATTAAATTACCTTCATCAAAGTATTTCGTAAAACCAGACACATTAAAGTTTACGTTTTGCAAGACGCGTGGGTCGGTTTCCGATCTGGTTTAAACGAGCCTGGGTTGCAGATATAATTATTCGGATACCAATAACTTAGATCTGTAATTAAAGTATTTATTCATTCTGTTAAAAACTGAACGGCCTTTCCAATACTATAATTTTAGGCCTCCGTGCCATACTTATTGAATTTTAGACATAAGAACATAACATTTTTATGCGTTAGTAATGAACATAAAACTCAATTTAGATGAAGTCATACTGCGCATAAAAATATTGAATTTTTAATCTTCCAATTTAATCAAATTTTTAACACAATCACGTTTGCTCTCGCTTTAATATTCACAACTCATACAAATAGCTTCGCAAAATCCATTACTCTCAATTAAATCCAACGAAACAAATGGTTCCCGATTTATAACGATGAAATGCGTCAAACTAAGAGGAAATTCCTTTTCGCTGTTAAGCCCTCAGTTTTAAGAGGCTCTCGTAAGCCGCAAGATTGTTGGAAACACAGGTCTTGACCTAGTTATTTCAGGCAAAGCTTGGGATTCAGTGGCTTTACGTAGAGGAGATATGAAGGATTAAAATGAAAGTGTGAAAAATGTTGAACACAAGAACTACGAGGAAAGAAGAATTTCTTTGGTGAACGGCTAATCGGTTTACGAAACATGATTCTCCAAAGTAGGATCATTAATCTCCACCGCTTTCAATTCCGAAGATACATTTACCTAATTTCTAAATTGAAATATAATCAAAATGTTATCGGTAAAAAGCTTGATAATTATAAGCTTGAGTACAAGAGAAAAAAAATGATCCAAAGATATTTAAAGCCAGAGTTAGTAAAAGGATAAATAACATAAATATTATCTTTTTACAGTTCGACAAAGTTACAAAGACTTCGCTTCTCATTATGCATATTAAAAACTACTTGAAAATATGTTGGAATAATAGGCCAGGTGAACAGAGAGCAGGATTTACATACCCACTCTTTGACTGATTTATTATTCCTAAACGCGATAACACGTGCGCTTCATTCACAGGACACAACCGTAAACTCACGGAATCAGTTATTTAGTTGGACGGCCTCCGTCAAATGTCGTTACCGTGAATATCAACGTGACATTGGTTTTTATACCTATTGGATTTAGTGAACTTTTATTTCATCGGACCTATTTAAAACTTAGAATAAGTATTTTAAGAAGTAGAAAAGGAGCATGCAATCCTCCTGATGAAAAGTGGTTTACTACCGCCTATAGACATGGTCTGTAATCAACTTCATGAAGAACACCTATCAAATCTGAAGTCGATCACAGATGCGTTGCTACTCCCGAGCACTAAGACGGTCGCCTTATACGTAAGTGAAGCGGCAACCACACCCATCCACCAAAACTCAAGAACCTATCATTTTGCCAATCAACTATGATTTAATAGTGGTTAAATAATTTCTCATACTTCGTTAAAAGGTGAAGGTGGTAGAAATTTCATGTAAAGTTTGAAGGTGGTAGACTATTTGTGGTTCGACTCCGGAAGCACCACCGCCACACCTATTTCTGCCTAATAACAGCAGTGTTATACGCTGTTTTGTTCTGGTCTGAAGGGAGTAGTAAGGGACACATACTTTTCCGAAACATTCCATCTTAGTCCTCAGGGGTAGCAACGCATCTGTGGATAACCGTGGGTAAGACTTTGATCTTACCTGGGGTTGATTACAGATGTCCATGGGCGGCAGTGGCCACGTACCATCAGGTGGGTTGCAGGCTCGTTTGCTACTTTTATACAAAAAAAGGTAAATACCGTCAATGTATGTATGTTTCATTATTACTGAAAATTATTATACGTTCCTAGTTTATAGTTTTAACGTAACCACGACATTTTCGAAACAATCTTAAAATGAGATATACATAGACTACAGTGTATTGTTATGTAACAATATTGGCCCGCGTGGTTGAGCGGTCACCATACCGGTCTGACACGCAGTGGGTCCCGGGTTCGATCCCCGGCCAGACAGACATCTGAATGATGAGTTTAGATTACTGTTCT
>MOOZ01044705.1:439434-452617 GCA_002930495.1 Cecropterus lyciades | reverse complement strand
TCACTACTTCAGATAAAAAATCCAAAAGTTAAAACGGAGCACAAACATAAAACTTTTCGCAAAATCGGAGCTTTCGGTAAACCGGCACTAGAGCTTCAAACATTCACAGACGCAGCTTTCGGTCAGAGATTTTAAGTCCGCCCGCAACGTGAATTATCACGGAAAATCTGACTTCTATTTAGTCGTATTGCTGCAACCGTTTTTATGTCACACTGCTAAGCACTCTCCCTACAGCTAGGGAGGGACACCCCAAAGCAGTAATGTTGATCTAAAATCAAAATACAATGTTCAATACTATTTTATCCTGTAGGTACATATAATCGCTGTATACTCCTATATACTGTATTTTATTTTTCATACATATATCCATATAATATTAGACTATGACATAAATAATTCAATTCAATTAAAAATAAGGAAATCCAAGACTATAAGATGCACGAAGAAATTAAGATAAAAATATTTTCGCTTTCCAAAAGTGTAATTTGGCTCTAAAATTTAATGTTTTTTATTTATCGTACGGAAGTAGCAAACGAGCATGCAGCCCACCTAAGGATAAGTGGCTACTGCCGCCCATGAACATCTGTAATCAACCTTAGGTAAAATCAAAGTCTCACCTAAGGTCAGCCACACATGCGTTGCTACCCCTGAGGTCTAAGATGGAATGCCTGCGAAAAGTATGTCTCCCTTACCACACGCTTCAGACCAGAACACAACAGAGCATAACACTGCTGCTTATAAAGCAGAAATAAGTGTGGCGGTGGTGCTTTTGGAGTCGAAACACAAAGAGTTCTACCACCTTCATATGTGTGCGGTAAGACCCTGTACAAACCGCTCTAACGTATTATTAACCGGAAAGATTTCACTTAACAGCTTGAGTGACCACTTAACATTAAATACAATACATTGTGTCCTTATATAGATCCAATGCCTTATACTTATATATATATATTATGTCTTGTATTTATGAATGTATAAATTGCATTTCTTAGACAACGAAAGTTTAAATTATAGTCTTGAGAACTTTTTTTAAAATTAAACAAGACATTTAAAAGCAAAGGTTTTACTAAAAGTGTAATATTTACAGTACAACTGAATCACAGTATAGCGGGAACTAACGAGGTACCGGCAAAGGTTTATTCGACTGTAGGGGAGCTGGTGAATGTTTCTGCTATTTTTTTAGTGCAACGGTTCAACCGTTTTAGAAAAAATATATCGCGAAAGGTGAGCCTTTTACAAAACCAGATTTAGGAATGGAACGTTTTCGTTTCAATCATGTTAAACAACGAGGTAGAGTCAAAGGGAAACTTCCATTCGAATGCATGAGCTTCCAAAATGTAACTGCGGTTAACTGTCCGAGTCACTTTGAGTTTCAGACTGTACCACTGGAGTAATACATCAAATGCAATAAACAAATATATAGAGAATTATCATAGTTCATGTTTGAATTACGGTAATACTTTTTTTTTTTATAAACGCTTTTTACTCTCATAGCCCCACAGTAGGATTTTCTTCTGTGTCGTGGGTGCCATGGACACACAAGGACGAATACACGAACAACCAGACCGGAACAGAAATCTAAACTCATCATTCAGATGTCTGTCTGGCCGGGGATCGAATGATGTAGAATGATGTAGAACGAATATGGTTCGAAGAGGGGTATCAGTACCACACATATTTCTAGCATTTAACACTGCAACACAAATTTGCAGTGCATTAAGTAGTTGTTGCGTTTTGGTGGAAGGATGTAGATCCGGCTCACTTTCTTATAACACCGTAGCCCACGGGAGTAGCAACGCATCTATCATTGATTGAGTTTTTATATTTGCAATTCATAATCTCAAAAAAATGGCTAAATAAATAAAGAGTATGTCGCAAATCAGCAGCTTTCATCAAAAGAGATAATTCTAGCGTAAAAAAATAAAAAAAACTACATTTTAAACACACACATATTACGATTACAAATTGTCTCTTTGTGAACTGTATTTCAGTTATACAGCAAGGCTTTAATGAAATAAACGTCACTTTATTTGCTAGTAGACCGTTCTACCAATAAGAGTTTGTCAAATTATTCACTCTAAAGTTTTGGTCGTTCCGTAATTGTGTTCGCCAATTTGGTACTAATTAACAGCAAAGATAAATCATAGGATAACTAGAAATAACCGACTCCAAATTAATATTTGATTAAATAAAATGAATAAAGTAAGCTTCAAGTAATTACTTGTCATTTTGAACGTAAAAATGTAAAGAAATTAAACACTCACGTTTAAATATACACGCATTAAACGCATTAATTACAAAAATCAAAAGTCTCAGATAATGAAAATCTAATAATCATAATGTTTTGAATCTGTGTAACATATTTTTGTCAACTACAAATGAACAATCGAAGAGCGCATCATAGCTACAGGTTATATTTGATGGAAGTTATGACAGTCTAAAAAAATATGAAACACTCGGTATTTATACGGACAAGTCGCACTATGAGTTAAACAATTAAGTTAACAATTTTTTTACACATTAACATTAAAAATTAACCTTTTTTTCTGTGACGTAAGTTTATGCCCACGTTCGTACCACTCGCACTTGTTGTCTTGTAGCTATACATTTTTTTTATTTCGAGCAGTTATATCCTAATGGTTGAAACTCAGCCTTTAAATCCGAGGGTCAGAGGTTCGAATCTCAGGCATGTACTACCTACTGATTTTTCCAAAATGATGCACGTATTAGAAATTAATTATCTCTGCGGAGGATATCATCTAGGAGGTCTCTTACAAAGAAAAGAGTTCTCAAAAGTGTGTGAAGTCTACCAATTCGCACTTGGCCAGCACGGTGGACTATAGCCTAAATTTCTCTCATTCTGAGAGAAGAACCGTGCCCGGCAGTGGGACGATATTGGGTTGACGCTGACGATGACCTATATATTTCCTGACATATAAGCCACACGCAAGCGCGAATCACTGAGGATGCAGAGAGGTAATTTACGCATGCAAACCCGTGTGAAAAGAAAAGGGCACTTAAATCTTTATATTACTCCGTATTATATTGTTTTATATCAACAAATTGGAGAAGTACGATTTAAACCAATTGAAAACAATCAAATTACTTGCTCTTTTCATCTTCACGAGATTTGCTGGTCCAGCTAAACTTATTAAATTGGACTGCAAAGTGGAGATTAAAATCATGCCGAGGCAGACTCAACGGCATTTCTCACAAGATCTGATTCCCAACGAGACTAAAGGATTATCCTTTGTATTGTATCATTAATCTTTCCTTTGTGTGAAATTTAGGTGTTAATGATATGATAGTCATTATTATATCATTATGAAAGTGATACGGAATAACTTGTATTGAAATATTAATTTTTCACTGAAATTTCAATTAGTTAATTTTGAAACTCATATAACAACCAGATCCATTTCACCTGATGATAAAAGAAAAAGAAAAATGCTCATTCACGCATCAAAAATCGGAAGCAAACTTACTAATACTAACATGAAATGACACATTTGTCCATATATACACATATCTATGAACAATTACAAATAGAACTGAAATCCTACATGAATCATGTGACATAACGAGATTATTAATACATGTAATTCCTTGCTTTGTCTGAATCCTAAAGGAAAATTTCTTTCCAGTGTTTCATTCAGTTTCGAGGTTCTTTCATTAGCTGTAAAGCCTTTATCGAAGAATGTTTCTTATATTCGTAGGGTATTTCACGTGAATTTTATTTTACCTAGTCAATTTGCTTCAGAATAAGAAAAAGTATTACAATCATTAGGTCACGGGACCGATCGACCCTCGTAAGATTTCGGATTTGATTTCGAGCCGGGCTGACTTCGGAATGTTGAATTTAGATATATTTTCCTAAATCTCCAGATTAGGGTTTAGGGTTCGTCCAGTGGTCGAGTAATCTTAATCTCCAGCAATTATTCATTAAAAAACTCGTTGATAGCTAACAAACAAATAAGCAAAAATTTCATATCAAACAATAGAAAATAGGTTAGTAATTTACTGAACTATTCTTTGTTTGCCTATTTATATATTGATTGCAATCAGCTACAGATTATAATGTCAATTCCTACTTCCAATAAATACTTATAAACTTTCTGTAACGAAAAAGTAACGTTAAATCTGAATGCTCAAACATTTGGACAACTTGAAGGGTCCCATGGGATACGAACTATTGAACTGAACTTGTGTGCTCTATAAAAACATAAATTTCTCTCCTCCTACTTGAGAGGGTTACGTTATGACGTAAGTACGGTCTCTCTCGAACATTTGTGAACATCTGGTGTGAGCTGTAGACGGCTTAGGCTTTACTGTACCGTGAATGGGGCGAAAATTGCGTGCACATTATAACCAGTTAGAGAAGGGACCAGATCCACCTAGACCATTAGGCTGCGTTAGACTCATAATTAACAAGCGAACGTTCAAACCTAGTAAATTATCTTTTCTTAGACGCAAAGGCCTTGATGAAGGTACCTTAGTCTGTTTTTGTTCCTTTCTTGGGATTCAATTAAAGGGGATAACCAAGAATTTTTCTTCTTTGTGTAAAATAACTGAAGATTAATGGTCCAGTGTCATGTCGTTGCCTTTGTACAGTGTCCTGCTAATTACTTTTTTAATGTACTCTATATTTAAAGCACGCCAAGAAAATTAGATATAATTTCTTCCGTTAAGCAAATATAATTTTTATATTGTTTTTGTGTTATAACTTTTTGTTAAAACTAGGTACAGGAAAAAGATAGGTACATTTTTCGGTTACATATTTAAAGAAAATGATGTTATGAAGTAAATTGAAGACTTTTAAAAACTTAAATTTGAAGAATTTACATGGTATGTATGTATTAGTAAGACATCGCTTCATGGGCCCCTTTTGTCCAAACAAGTAAAGCAGATAATAAGTAATTAAAACAATAAAAAATAAGTAAATAAATAAAAATGTTATGTTGAGCTCTTGATGTCTTAAAGATAAAAACGAACCTTCTAAACATCAATAAAAAAATAGGATAAAATAGGGCTAAATGCTGAGAAAAAATGCTAGCAAATAAATTTTGATAAATTTTTTTCAGGCCAAAGAATAATGCAACCGGGTTATTCAAGAAATCTGGGACAGTTACTAGATTATTTTTATTTATGAATCCGATCAATGTTAGCTATATTAGATTAAGTTTTACAAGATATGAAGAACGGAATGCATATCTAAAGCATGACATGGACATGGCGTATATGTGCACTATGCTTTAAGGTACGTGGATGAGAATATATCTCTAATTTTCACGCAACAAAATTTTGTACCTTTTTATCATTAAAATTTTAAAATAATCACATTCCCAAACACAATAACGCAGAAAGAAGCATGAATATATGATAATATTGATTCAGTAACCAAATTTGACAATACATTCGAACATATTGCATAATTTTGATTTGGTCGTGGGAATTTGCAGAAATTTGCATGTAATTACTTTGTACGTCATATCGGTAACCCAATAATGAAATCGTATTAATAGCTCTAGTTATGACTCTCGACTCGAGAGCTCGTTAAGCTAGCCCATACCACATACTGGAGGGCACATCCAATCAGCGGTATCGAGTACATATTGACCTACAGTTGTAATTTGCATGTTACTATGATGATACTTGATTGTGATACCGTTGATATCAGTAGTACTTGATTACTACTAACTCTTCAAACGTAATTAAAAGGGATGACGGTAATGTATACAAGAAGTCTCAATCAAACTTGAGTGCACAATAACAGTGGTAAGGATATATAAGGATATCCATTATATGTGAAGTTAGGTTTAGCGCCTTGTATACAACTTTTAGGTGAACGACTGTTTAGTTGTTCGTTCGTATGGAAATGAATATAGACAAGAGCAACTAGATAGTTGTTCAACTAAAAAATCTAAAGACAACGGCCATCGCGTTTTGATAAATAGTTGTACAATTATGACACTCAATTCATTGTGTACTGAGTCGACTAAATAGTCAATCCGCAAATTTTTACAGATGACCAGTCAATAGGCGAATCTAGAGAACTAGTATATATATTAATGACAACCGGATTGGTTGCATGAGCATCGACCAAACTGTTTGACTGTCACGATTTCGTACAAGAACTCAATTCGACTAAATTATAACAATTGTATTTCGACCCGCGAGGCGGAACGGTCACCATACCGGTCTGACACGCAATGGGTCCCGGGTTCGATCCCCGGCCAGACACACATCTGAATGATGACTTTAGATTTCTGTTCTAGGTCTGGGTGTTTATGTATTCGTCTTTGTGTGTGTCTATGAGTATTGGCACCCACGACACAGGTGAAAATTCTACTGTCGGGCTATGAGTGTAAAAATTGTATATATGCACTAAGCCGTTGAGTCACCCCCCGATGGGGTCGCTACCTTGTCGTGGTGGGGGGCTTGCGTGTCCTAATGATCCCTGCGGTTATACAGCAGAGTTACTCATACCGAAGGTCGCAGGGTGAAGGGCCAGACTAAGAGCGGCTCACAGGGGATCTCACCTCTGCATAAAAAAAAAGATATCAATGATAAGGCCAGTTGTATAAACGATCTCCAGGTGGGTACCCAAAAGGGAGAATCGCACCCCTCTGCTTCGGTGAAGGCCGCCCCACGTACTCTGGACAGGGCACCAACTGCCTCGTAGGTCGGCAATCCGCCGGCCTCCGTAAACACGACACAGGCAATATCCCAAGGGACTCCGATGTGCAAATCGAAAAGGAAACTTCGATTGCTTCACGGACGGTAACGAGGAAGGTGCGTAACACCAGAGGGAGAGCACCCACTACAGCAGCTTCGACGGACGCTGACGATCTGTTGGACTGCTCAGTGAAGTCGGCACAGCCCACAGTCATGTCGGCTAGTGGGCTGAGACCTCGGAAGAGGACGTTGCCCACCAACGGCGGCAGCGAAGGCGACCGGCCGAAAAAGAAATCGGGAAAGGCCCAGGAAACAGACAACTTCCTGGCTCCCCTTGTGCCTGTGTCCCACACAAGACACTCGAGCGTTGAGGAGCTAGGCAAAGAGATGAGCGAGCAGCCCACCGGTGACCTGGGCATTCGCATATGAGGCATCGAGGTCATCGAGAAGGCCGCTAATAGCTCGCAGAACATAAAGAGCGACCTGGTGCGCAACATCCGTATGGCGGTCCGTATGGCGCTAAATGAGTTGCGCCGTAGGAATGCCCCAAGAAAGCCCGAGCTGCCCCGTGCGATAGTGCGCGAGCCGAGGTGGGTTGGAAACGGGGAGAGCGTCCTCATGTACCGCATAGGGTTCATGATTGACAGAAAACCTTTTGAAGGTTTCCCCCTCGAAGAAAAAGGAAAGTCCATCTGATGTGTTCATAAAAACACCGATATCGACTTTAAAATGCTACATCTCAGAAAATAAATTCTGTTACACCCGCCACACCTATTTCTGCCTAATAACAGCAGTGTTCTGGTCTGAAGGGGACATACTTTTCCGAGCCATTCCACCTTAGTCCTCAGGGGTAGCAACGCTTCTGTAGCTAACCTTAAGTGGGACTTTGTTCTTACCTAGGATTGATTACAGATGTCTATGGGCGGCAGTAGCCACTTACCATAAGGTAGGCTGCATGCTCACTTGCTACTTCCATACTATAAGAAAAGTTTCTACTACCGATTCAACACATTAATTGGATATAGGGGAAAAATATAAATCTCCAGGATGAATTAACTAGAAATAAATAAAAGGGATTAAAAGGAGGCCATAGAGGATATCGCAAATTACGCAGAAATTGCGGTCTAGATATAAAATAGGTAACATTTTTCCTGAGCATTGAAAATATTAAAGAATCGTCGACACATTTTCTGAAAGCTGCATTTAAAGACTTCATTCCTTTTCTCTGAGTCTTATTTCCCCTAATCTTCTTCTTCTTAGACGAAAATAAATTCTATACGTTCTTTTCGAAACTATTTTTTTGTTCTAAAACAACAATACCGTTTTATTTTGCAACCTTATTAAGACGGTAGAGGATATTGATTACATTAAATAGGATCAGGAACTGACTAAGGTGGACCCTACGATAAATTTTGTAATCCCTATAAATCTGCGTGTTGAAATAGTATGTATATGTATAGCGATGGGACACGCCGAACCTCAGAGTAAATTATGATCTTAACCTTCCTGGTTGAGGTCATAACTTACTCGAGTAATGATTTACCAATACCTTGGAAACCACCAATCTACGTCTTTGGTAGTGTTAACCAAAATTGTATGTTTATACATTCATTCAGTTGTGTGTCATGTAATGAGGGTGTATTGGAACTTCTTCTAAAGCTCAACTCACTGTAATTTAATTAAGTTGGTACCACGTGAACCACTTGTTGGTCAACTCCAATGACACCACAATAACAAGAGCGTTGATGTCTCCCGGTTTAAAAGGTATTATAAAAGAGACATACCTACTCATCATAGGCGTTCCTGCTTACAGAGATAGAAGATCACTATGGCCAACCTCAGGTTACAGACTTTACAGATGTTTATGGGCAGCAATAGCCACAAACTTCCAGGCGAACTGCATGCTTATTTACTTCTTCTTTATTTTAAAAAGTGGTAGAACTCTTTGTGGTTCGACCCCAGAAGCACCAACGCCACACCTATTTTTGCCTGATAACATCAGTATTATGCGCTATTGTTTTCTGATCTGACATACTTTTCCGAGGCATTCCATCTTAGTCCACAGGGGTTACAACGCATTTGTGGCTAACCTTAGGTAAATAATAACCTAGCTAATAATAACCTAGGGATACCTAAATAATAACCTAGGGATAATTACAGATATCCATGGGCAGCAGTACCCGTTTACCATCAGATGGACTGCATGTTCGTTTGCTACTTCCATACTATAAAAAAATCTGTTATCGCTAAATGGTACAGCATCAGAGCATTAAAACAGGCGTAAGACATTTATATAATAGAAATCTTAAATCTAAAATGTAATTACATAAGGGAACAGCACTCGGAATCAGTTCTGCAGAGTAATCCACAACGTGTAGACATAAAAAATCACTAGCAATCCAAAAGATTAAGCGAGCAAGGGTCGTGATGAAAATTTACAAGTTGGAACGAAACAAAATTTGTTAAACGAACATTCTGTAGATAAATTGCTAGGGAAGTCGTAGGCCGAGATAGGACAGTAATCAAAGAAGAGATTGACAGAACGCTTATTCATTCATAAACTCGGAATGAGTATTTCCATTGGGGGTCGTTTATTCATACAGCCACGCCTATTTAGGGTAGGTTTGTCGCAATGAATATCAAGCGTTTAGATATTTAAGGCCTAACAGAAATGAAATGAGGGTTTTTTATCAGATTAAAATAACAAACGTAAACGTATACGTAACTTATACGTATATAACTTCATATAAAACAGGGGTCAACTATTTGAAGAACAACTATTTGAAGTCGATCCAAGTTGCGTTTCTACTCTGACCGACTGGGTGTTTGTGTATGCGTCTTTGTGTGTCCATGGCACCCACGACACAGGAGAAAATCCTACTGTGGGGCTATGAGTGTAAAAAGCATTTATGTTTATGTTTACTCTCAAGGACTAAGGCGGTCGCTTCCGTCACACATCACATCCGCAAAAACATAAGAACTGCTTCAGAAGTTCTGTTTTAGAACTAGCAAATCGACGGTGCACTGAGTGCTAAATGGTCATTACTGGTAGATACCAAATAGATAGAGATACTGATATATATATCTCTCTCAAATCATTGATTAAGACTAAACTTGGCCGTAAAGCTTATTACTAACTTCCTCATTAATTATTCCCAGCTGCCTTATCCTTTACAACATAACACAGCAGCGTGAAGTCAGCAACTGTATATGGCGGTGCTGCAGCTACAAAATGTAATCGCAGTTGAAGCCGATTTTATTATTTTTATTTAATTAATTTATATTTGAGAAATAAACGATTACATAGTACACAGTCAAACAATACTTACTGTATTGTTTGACTGTGTACTATGTAATCGTTTACTTAGATCAATGAAGTTTCCATTGTTTACATATTCTTCTAGAGTTAACACTTTATTCGCGCCTCCGCCCGCTCTGATCTACCCGCCCGCTCTGATCTACCCGCCCGCTCTGATCTTTAACTATGGTAAAAATCATCCTATGTGTTAATTCAGGTCATAAATCACATGTGCGCTAAATTTCAACTGATAAGGATCAGTAGTTATTACGTGAAAGTATAACAAACATATATCCTCGCAAACTTTCGCCTTATAAAACGTTTGTATGAAATATGATAAATATATGATGATTTGTTACTTAATATTTTTTTAATTGACTATGAAACAATTAGTTGTAAGGGTAAAAATAGACTGAGTATATGATAAACTGTAAACTCGGCGCTAACTTGGGTATTTCGTAAGCGGTTCCACTATCAGAGTGATCGCATGCTAGATATAGAAAACATGGAAATGAATGAATCTAATCTCATGGTTTACGTTACGACATAGAGTTTATTTTTTATAACATTGAAGTAGCAAACGACCATGCAGTCCACCTGGTGATAAATGGCCACTGCCGCCCAAGGATATTTGTAATCAACCCTAGATAAGATCTTGTCATCAATCCTAGATAAGAGTCTTACCTGAGCTTAGCCACAGATGCGTTGCTACTTCTGAGGAATAAGTTGAAACGCCTTGGCCAACTAAATCTCCCTTACCACGCCCTTATGACAGTAATGTGTATTGATACAAAACTGCTGTTATTAGGCAGAAATAGGTGTGGCTGTGGTGCTGCCGTACTCGAACAAAGGAGTTCTACCATAAAAGTTGTTAAGAGTTGTTTTGCATATTAACCTACAGTGCAGAAAAATTGAGTGAATAGTAAAAACGCATAATGAAAAATGCAAACAGCACACAATGGATTCACTGCAACATTTCATCCCGTTCCTTCCTGGATGGATTCATTAAAGGCCATTATTTTAAAATACTGCCAGAAAGCATTGTGGAGCATAAAAATGTAAGTTGATACTTGGAACCCTTGCGACTTAAATGCAGCTTTATAATAAGATAATGGAGGCTGACTTTTACTGTAGCATCCGCGTAGCTTTTGTCAAAAAAGACGGATTTTTTAACTTTTAAAAGTCAAAAAGGTTCTCATTCGACGTGCTCGTAGTGCGTATTTTTCTTTTACCTCCACCCAATGTAAAAAGATTGTTTTTTTTTAAAGTACCTTCTTAATGTACTTACATTTAGCTACTACTACGACTACTAAGACTTTCTAGTGTTGACTTTATGAAGCATATTGGCGGATCTCTCAATGGTTAAGGGTATTCCCAATATTAAAGGCACTTTTTTAAAAGGTCGGATTGCGTAGATAATTTTCTTTACTCCGCCATAATTCTTCTAAAGTGGACCTTTTACTTGGTTTACAATCATATACCGTGTAGTTATATATATACAGTGCCCCGCGATTCCACCTACCTTTCAAAAAATGCAAAATAAGTATAAAGGGTAACATTTTTGAAAGCCTACATTATTCACAGGAGTAGATTATTTAAACGAGTATAGGATTTTAATGAAATAAAAACTAAATGTTACCTCAAGCGTACCTTTGTTTTGATGCGATTTCAAACGCAGACAAACGGACGGAACAAAAATTAAAAAAAGACACAGATATTTCAATTATTGCTTATTCTAGGTCCTCCAAACTATTAAATTAGATTTATATGATGAACAGATAAGCGGAAATTTCAGCTTTATTATATGTATGAACATGCTCATAGTTTTAAGTTTGCAATATGCTCGTTAAAAATAAAAACTTCCAAATATAAAAATTCGGTTTCGTAAACATAAACAAGATACGTGTTATCGAACACTTGTTTATATAGCGTGGCTTGCATTAATGTTAACAGATGGTTTACAACGTGCATCAGATAAGGCATACTGCAGTTATAAAAATAACTTCCTATGTTAAAAAAACAGGAGAAATGGAAAAAATATCATAAATCCGCTATACATTGGACAGCTTTAATTAAAATTCTGCGCTTGGTGCGACGTATGGTATCGTTTTAAAAGCGTTTTGTTCTTATCTTGCTAGGTTTGAGTCCCGTTATTTACAGAGGTCACCCTTATCTCGGAATGTTATTTGTATAGACAATAACTCATTGATAGTTTTGTACGTCAAGTAATTCAAAGCTTATAGTATGATTATAATTGCTTCGATATTGAATTTAAATATTTTGCAGGCGACATTTTTTGCAGACAAATGCAAATGCATGCATTTTTTTCTTCCTTTGATGAAGTCTCAGATGATATCTAAGATATACAGAATGGTTCAATACCAACTTGTAGAGAGAGAATAGAGTAGTAGAAACTCATGTCTAGCAACGGGACCTAAAAATATTAAAAAAAATATATAAGAAAAGATATAAATAAAAACAAATGTATCTTAATTTGAAGCTAAAGATTGATGCAGCAAAAGAGCATACAGTCAACCTGATGTTAAGTGGTAACTGCCGCCCATAGACATCTGTAAGCTACTTCAAATAGACAAGAAGTTCTTTGAAATCAATCATGCTGCTACTCCCAAAGAGAATCGTCTTTTAAATCTTAGCTTTCTTCATAGAAATATATATTATTATGAAATCCAAACTTGCTTCTTCCTACCATCACAAGATGCCCGCTCTCTCCTGAGTAAACTAACAATTACTAAGACCTAATTAGGTTAACCAAATATTTTGGGCACGTAGTTTTAATCACGCTAGACAAATATTCGTACTAAGTACACCGTCTATTTGCAGACCCTTGTTAAGTGCTTCCTCCAGTACATTCGCCGCTAATTTGATTTCGACCCAAAAAGTTTGTGTGTACCTTAGAATGCACAAAATATTAAGAAGACGTTAACTTCGCTTTAACAAAAAAGTAGCCTATATTATCAAAGTGCGTGACAAACTCACGGATTATGAGGAAATCCTCAGACCTCAATTATGTTTTTGTATTGCAGAAAAGGGCTATACGAGCCATTTATAATCTGGGTCCAAAATCATCACTAAAAGAATTATTTAGAGAAATAAACATTCTAACTGTTGTATCTCAATTTATATACGAAAATTTGATGTATGTTAAGAAAAATATTAATAAATTTAGTAAACGATGTGACACACACGATA
>MOOZ01044705.1:423018-438935 GCA_002930495.1 Cecropterus lyciades | reverse complement strand
TTCTGGGTCTGGGTGTTTGTGTATTCGTCTTTGTGTGTCCATGGCACCCACGACACAGGAGAAAATCCTACTGTTGGGCTATGAATGTAGAAAGCGGTTTTTTTATCTCGGAAAAATGCACGGGTGCGGGAAATATGTATTTTAAAAGAATAAAATAGAGATTACTAAAGGTATAAAATTTTGGTTAATGTATGTCATGTTACATTTCTTTTAAACGCGGGTGAAACCGCGGGCTCAGCTAGTTTCTTAATAAATAAATTCTAAGCTTGAATCATGAATTTATTACAAAATCAAATGTTACACTATAACTTATAGTGTAACAATAGTAATATGATAGAACTAATGAGCCTATCAGCGTGAAACTAGAAATCCACAAAAAACCTGAGAGAACTTATTTGGTAGAAAAACTCATCTCCTAAGAGGACTCAGTCGGTAAAACTTGTAAGAACTCAAAAATACATCATTGATTTCCATGACAACAGTGCTCTATGAATTAATTTTAATGAAGTGCCATGAACATATGTTTAAATTCCATTTTTTTTTAACGAAGTGCCATAAACATATGTTTAAATTCTATTTATTTTGTGATTATAGACAAACATTTTAGATAGTTTGTAAATTATATTATATTAGTGAGACTTCCTCTAAGTGGAAGGACAATAAGTATATCCAGCAGTCCACCCACGCTTATGATCAGCCTGTGAGATGATTAATTTTCTGGAGATAATCTCGCAAATCCCATACATTGTCGAGAATTCTGGCTAAGGAATGTCGTAACGAGACGAGACGGAGAATCTCGACTCTACTATTAAATTCCCAAAATGGCTGGGATACCGCACCAATTAACTGTGTTATCGAACCGTCAATAAGTGTATAAAGGATAGCTTCAGCTTATTGGAAGACCAATAAAACTACTGAAACATTCGATTCTAAGTGAACGAGGATCGAACCACCACACCTTTTCCTGGCAGCAGATCTAATGTTTCGGCAGAAGAACATGGTTACCGGCATACTTTCATATGAGGTGACTTATCTTATCTTACTTCTCGAGAGTACCAACGCAACTGTGTTTCACTTCAGATAGAACCTGTTCGTATAGAACATATAACTGTACACATGAAACTTTCTCCACTTGCACGCAAAGGTCTTCCTTATTCCAATGCCATTTTGGCCACACACTGGAAGTCTAGGTTCGAATCACGTCCATGTAAGCCAGAATATGTAGTAAAGATGTGTGTGCAATGCGTATAAACAGTAGAATTTCCAGAGTAGTCTTGAGCAATAGATTTCCTCTCTCATCGTGATAGGGCCTTGCTGAATGGGCAGATTTAATTTCCGGCCAGACCAAATACTTGCTTGGCAAATTATTCTCTTTCCGGCTTCTTTGTACATTTCCTGAGGTTCATGGTTGGTCTGAACATTTTGTTTTCATTATGAATATTTAAATGCGGCTCAAAAGTATAATGAGAGATGTTAGTATAATTAAAGGTTGAATTTACTTCTATATGCTGTAATATTATAAAATAAAATCCTATTTACCTTAAAGATATCTATTGAATTCAATAGGTAAGAACCAATACAATCAAGTCAACAGTTCGAGGTAATCAAAATGGTCACTGCAAGCATTGGCCAATTTATGGTTTAGGATATCAGACAATGCTGTAGGATGCCTGTTACCCTATTTTAGACAGTGATTTAGGCCAAAAATATTCGAAGTTTGCCGCAGTATGCAGGTGGAGTCATGTGTGTAATAATATTAAATCGGCAATGCCAGTTGGCAAGCACTTTCGATCAGTAGTTCACGGGAAGTGATAAATGCAAATTCTGCTCAAATGTGCCAGTTTTCTTCGAGATTTCGTAACCTTCAGATTCAATCATGAATATACTTCATGTAAATTTACTGTTTATTTTGGTTCAATAAAATATCGTATCAATTAAGTATCATAGAATAATGCAGCCAAAATATAATAATAATATAGCTACTAATATAAGAATATCATATTTATTTCCCTTTAAGTATTATGTTCGGTCAGCATTGTGTGGTTTATTGGCATTTTAGTGGCATAAAAAATACATATTATGACAACAACAATCAGGAAACATTTATTTCCCAAGTCTAAAAATAACTATTGGAAACACTTTTTAACTGACTTCCTAAAGAAAAGTTATTATCGTTATGTACATATATATTTTTTAGAATATTTCAGTGTTTAAAAGATTGCACCTTTATTTAAGACGTATTTGCGTTATCAAAATTACATACATAGAGTTCTTCATATCTCATATGTTTATTACACATTAAGAGGTAAGTGATCATTTATGCCGTTCTTATATGAATAAATGAGATTGTTCCAATAAATTGCTAAAGTACTTCATAAATTTTACTCTTGCTTTTAACATAAATGTTGAAAGGAATAGAGCAGAATAGTTTTATATTAGTTCTTTGTTTTTCTAAACGGATGAAGAAAATCACTTTGTTTCTGTAAAAGGAATACTTGCCTTTCGGAACTACTTGCTCATCAAAGTTAAAATATATTTTCTGCTCAATCAGAATATAAATGGTATCTTTTATTTAATGCACATAGTTAACAAGCATGCAATTCGAACGACTTTAGGTAAATGGAAATTGCAGCCTATACATATCAGTCCAATTCCATATCGGACAACATTCCCATAAGATCCCAGTTGAAATATGATTAAATTACAGGGACCAAATGAATTAGTTAATTTATTTTGTCACTGTAAATTAATAAAGTACCTATATGAATTACGTTCCCACCCAAAACCAAACATAAGAATTATATGAAATTTTATACAATACTACGTTGATAGTGTCTTGAGTGAAGTGTTTTAACACTAATTTAAGCTAAGTTAGTAAAGTTTATATAAAAGGAGTTAAACCATAAAATTACAGCTAGTAGTAGTAATACAGCAAAAAAAATGTGGAGACATCGCCACCATCGAACGATGGTTACCAATTAAACTGCATAAACTACTCTTAACAATGGAATCTTCCGAATTGAGTCATTTACGAACAATATTAGTTTTGCCATACTAGTTGGCAGGAACTTACACCTATGTTTGTAGAGTCAAACACACATGCGCATCCCGCGGAGAGTATTAAGTTAAACTTAATTTAACTAGTTCTGCGAAAACTAAACCATATTACACAAGAGTTAAGTTAAACTTAGTTTATATTACCGTGTGGTGTCGGTATAGCACCACTCCCTGTCTCCGTGGATATCGTAGGTGATTAAGAGATAAAATCCAGGAGTTGAGCAACCGTGTCTTCCCGTGTAAAACCGACACTCAAGGCGATCTCCAAGCATGTTAGGTGCGGAGACCATTGGAAACTCCCATTAGGAAAAGCCTATGTGAAACAATCAAATCTCAAAAGTCTAAATGATGGATAGTTAATAGTACTCATAAGTACAGTTTTAGTGACTACAATATCATCCGTAAACAATATGAATATATGAATACATATTATTATATTGATAAATAATTTATTTTGTTGCTGACAATTTTCTTATCAATATAAACGTGTCATTGTTCAATGATTAATGTCACTAGTAGCAAATTGTGATTTACGAGATATTTTATCTCTTAATATTTTAATACAGATTTTTCAGTTTTGCTTCATTTACCTGCTATTACACTATTAATCGAGTAATAAGTAAAAAACTTTAATAGAGCTAGTTCCAAACTCAAAAATATTATTCATCCTTCCGTAGATTGAAGTATAGCTGCATTTAGGTCTCTAGCAGCCCGAGGGCCATGAAACATTCAATAGCGCTGCAAGCGACAACATTGAGCGCTTCAGCGAAAGCTACAATTTGCAGCGAAATTTCGTGGCCTCATAAATTTAGTTACATACTTTTATTTTTAACGCTCAACGATAACCTCAAACGAGTAACGCCTAAAAAAATTTTTCCTGGCCCTCTAGTAAAAAGTGTATGGCAGTGATCACCGCTATCACTGTTGATACATTGATATAACTTCGCGGGAAAACGCTGTTTAACATCTCCCGAATTTATCCTATTGTCGTCTCTACGACATACCTACATGGAAACTGGTTGTATCTTAATCTCATACAGGCTACCATGTACGGATGGCACATCAGTTCCGATTGATTGCTGTATATACATATAATAAAAATGTAAAAACCACGTATTTGTATATCGCATATATTTGTAAAAAAAATAGACTAAGAAAAATAGAATAAGGAGACTAAGAATAAGTGATGATACAATTTTCTATGATTTTTACAACTTTTTGCAACTGATAAGTATTTCAATAAATTCGTAGCCACTATTTAACAAACTTGTATATAAATATATTCATATTCTAACAAAATTACTACGTAGCACTGGCCAATTAGGTATTCAGGTACGTAGAGATAGTGAACAAGGTCCCTAATGACGTAAGAACTTTTGGGGTCTATAAGGCTTTTAAGAAAGTTTTAAGAGTGTTATCCTATTGATAAGTATCATGGACTAACTATGCCCAGCGGTTTTACCCACTTTTAAAAAATGTTGCATGACTATATGCGGTAAAAACTTTTGATAGAGTCGATGGATTTAAATGTAATAAATTTAACCACCTTTAAATTCAGTTTAGTACTTTTAGTTTGATGCAACAAACATATAGACTGACAGACGAAAATTTTAGAAATTGTAATAAATATTAATACTTATTCACACTCGAATTATATATTTTTTGCGAATATATGTGACGTGCCTACAGACACGTGGAAGTTTGATATTTATAATATGTACGGAATATAAAACTATTATTTGTACTTATAAAACATCTACGTACTACTACTAGGTACCTCATACCTTCAGCATTCCTAGAGCTTAATCCATCATAGGACTTCAATGAAGACTTACGAAAAGAAATGTACTTAAAACATTTTTTTATTATTTGTAGCTTATATAAAAACAGTATCTACTTGATCAGTACTTGTTTTCATGAAATAAAAAAGTATTAAGTAGTATTTAATTTAAGTAACTATATTAAAATATTTTGCTACGTACGTTGTACCTTACAAATAACAATATGTTTTTTTAATATAGTAATTTTATTTTTTATAACACAATAAAATCGCCATCTACGATATTTAAATACTTTATTCAACTTACCTTTTCAACAATCCGAACTTTTCAGCTTGTATTTTTCACGCCTTCAACGCACTAGGTATACAGCACAATAAATCCAAAATGCATTATTTTTTTGCTACTTTACAAACCAAATAATGTTTATGCAGTTGTCCATATCATTGGTTGTTATCACAGGTGTAAATGTTATAATAATTATTATTTTTGTTTTTGGAAACACTCAATAAACTTTTTTCGTACCGGCGAATGTACGAGACCCACACATCCGACACTATGACAGCCGGCTTTTTCAAATGTTCATGATTATATGCCGGCTCACGCCTGCGTCTCTCCGACGAGCTGAACTCAGCTCTGTCTATTCTTCCCACATCTCTAAATTTCCCGCCAAATAAAATGTATATATCGACCAAATTAAAAAGTACAACCTTACCCGAACTTTAAATTGTTTTACTTCACACATAATTTTGTAGGATTATATCGTTCATATTGACAACTTTAGTATAATACGGACAAGTTAAAAGCTTATTGAAATATCAGCATCGTCCTTGTTATGCTTAGTCTACTTAATTTAGAAGAGTTATAGTACGACAACAGCGACATCTTTTCATCATATTACACAACAACTACCTAACACAAAAACAGAAGAGATCAAAAATAATGTAAGAGATGGCAGCATAATGTAATAATGATAAACACACAAAATACTTAAAAAAATCTATTTTAATTGCTATGGGACACTTGTAAATATATAAAAATGAATTTCATTATTTATCCAGACAGTTTTTTTAATCATAGATTACAAAGGTAACTGACCGATAGCACAAAAATAGTTTAAGAAGATGATGTTTAGTATTGCAACTTAAAAAATATCCATTATTTTAGGAATTTTTATTGTAATAATAAACACTATTAATTAATACTAGTTGCCTGTAGCAATGGTCAAAATTCTCATAATTACACCGGAATACAAATTAAACCTGACATTTACCGAAGTGTAACAGAAATAGTTCTCAATTTACTTTTTATCAGAGATACATGAACTTATATATAATAAAATAGCAGTCACGGACGCCTAACAGATGTGAAACATCGTGTTCGTTCAAGTAATGCATAAAAGACAAGATTGCGACAGGAACTAAATATAAAGTATAATCAAAATAACGCCATCTATGAACAGTACCCCGCACTAAGTCGGACTAACACCGATACCCGCTTAGTTTTGTTTGATACTTTAAAGTTCCAAAAATGTAGAACAGATGACGCTAATATAAATACGGTGTGACGATCGCCATGCCAACATTTACACTCAAATAACTTTTGCACCTGTTGCGACCTTTGACAATCTTTTTTTCTTCATACCTCTTTGGAGTGGTTTGATTGAACCGACATCTGAGATCGACATCATAAAGTTATCTGGTAAATCGTGGCATGATTTAGAGAAAAAGCTAAAAATCAATTTAATTTTGTATATAGTTCTCATGTACTTACGCTTACGTACACATGCTTTTTTAATTATTATAAACTGGCAATGGAAAGTGATTATTAGCATTATTTAGCTAATACCATATTGATATTGATAACATGCTACTAAACTATTAAATACTTATTATAATATAGCTGATTTTAGAAAATCAAGTTAAACTTGTACTATAAATCATAATTTAACATTCGTTAGAATTTTTTCTACTATGTACAGCAATTTAAAATGATGCATGTGGCAACATTCAATTTACTATTTTATCACATATTCTTTTCTCTATGGATGGTATAAAAATGTGAATGTATGTGTGAATACAATACGTTTTTAACGATACGAAAATAATATATAAATAATTATTATCGTTAGCTTTAGGTATTTTTATTAGATTTCAACATATCTTGCAATATAGGTGCAGTAAATACATTTTTTTACAATAAATTGACTTTTTAAATTGCAGAAATTATCTATTATAACACGATGTTACGACCGATATGTACAATCGGTCGCAAAATATCCACAGAGAGGAAAAGTAAAGATTTTATCAGGAATAAAGTGGTTCGACCTGCCTCAATCTTGAAGCAGGCGGAAAAACTGAAGCTGTACAATAAGGAGAACAAGGAATTATTCGGTCCGTTGTTAGAGACTAGCAGGCAAAAGAAAAGTCGTTTGCAGAAGGGTGAGTGCAAATCTGCTACGGAAATATAGTACGGCTTCCGTAACCTTGCCAATGTTACTATTCAACTTTCTATCTGCAATGGGCTTCCTAGACACTTAAATCACGGACGTAATAGTCAGGTGCCGTATTGCGATGGACTGAATCGATATTTACATTGCCTATTGCGTACATTGTTTTTACGCGAGTAGTCTGCCAATAGAGAATCATATGACACATTTGGCGCCGTCTTATTATACATTCACGCGTATTCCCTCGACACGTTCCTCACGAATATAATTTTATCTGTCGTTTGCAGCTAAAAATAACCAGACGTCGCATCAAAACAACGGATCGACCGCGACCGCCAGCAGTGAAAGTACGCAGAAATTTGTTCGTAATACAATAAGAAATGAAAACGTAATCGGATACGGGTGCAGTACGGTGTCTGTATTAGACGTTTTTAAGTCCAAAATGTGGCAAGGTGCAAGGACTTCGTTAAATTTAGCTGGTGTTCTGTTGAACAATAACGCTGTGAGGGGCCTCAAGAGCGTTTCTGTCAGAAATGCTGCACGAAGCTCCCCCGCGCAGCCAGGATACGCCAGCGAGGACAAGATTATCCAAATCAAGCACCATCAGAATGACTTCACTCAACAGTATCCATCAGTCACATTGATTCTGAATAAGACTATGACAGATGAGACGAGAGCAATTTTGGATAAATGGAAACAAGAGAGAATAGCTGAAATGGGGTTGGAGGAATTCAACAGATATTATGAAGGTATGATGTACTGTTTATTTATTCATCAACTTTATCATACTTAAGATAAAAAAATCATACAAATTATAAAGGATCACAAATATTTATTTTTACTATGAGCATTGTGAAATGTGATTTAAAATGCCTTGATTATAACAACAGTATTTTCATCTGTCTATTTTATAAATTGAATGCTGCTATTCATGATGAGATTCATATGAATTAAAGTGGACATGGTACACAAGGTGGCATACACCATTCTCTATCAAGTGGATTACTAAATTTATTACTGAATAACCAGATTTTCAGAAGTTTATAAAAGCTAAAGTTATTCAACTTTATTATAACTACACTAAGAAACCTATTCAATCGCACTGTTGTCTACACACTTAAGATTTTACATGATATCTATATAAATATACACAAGGGACATTACTAAACATCTCTATCAAAGAAGCTTAAGGTCTAAACATTTAGATAATATATGAGCCTCATTAATAGCATTTATATTGATATAAAGAAGATAAATAAGGAAATAATATACAATAGAATTAATAGAGATTTGAAATAGACAACAATACAAGAAATGGTGTTAAAATTATATAATATTTGTCTGACACTTAATTTATCATTGGAACATTTGCAGTGATAACTCATATGTATCAATCATGTCATCATATCATAATATCAATGACGCAATCAAAGCAATATTTTTGACAACCCAAATGGTGGAGCAATCACCATACCGGTCTGATGCGCAGTGGATCCCAGGTCCGATCACCAGCAAGACAGATATCTGAATTATGAGTTTAGGTTTCGGTTCTGGGTCTGGGTGTTTGTGTATTTGTCTTTGTGTGTCCATAGCACCCATAATACAGGTGAAAATCCTAATGTGGGGCTATGAGTGTAGAAAGCATTTAGTGTTTATTTTTAAATTGTATTGTGAAGACTTTAAAAGGCAAGATGCTACTGTGATACCATCTGCCTACCAACTGTTATACTTATTTGCCTGTGCCTTATTTGTCTTTACTTGTTGTTTTTTATATGCAGGCTGAAACTGAATGTGGTCAACTCAAAAAAGTTTTGATCGACAGTACCAAACATACTTTAGTAATATATCAAAGTAGATCTGAGAGCTTGTGATGCATCTCATGTTGTGTTTATGGTGGTTATTTAGGATCCAGAGACTACCTAAAAACTGGTGAAATATTAGGGTCCGTTTGCATTATATATTTATAGTCTATTATAGCCTAAAGCTTTTGTTGATAAATGATTCATACTCAAGATTTATTCAAATCTGACCAGTCTTTCCAAAAGTTAGCACATTCAAATAGCATACAAACAAAAAAATTCTCTTCTGCTTTATAGTATTATTAGTATTAGTATAGACTGTCTTGTCTGTGTTATTCTACAACTATCTAATAATTTATTAATAGTTACAGCAATTAACTTTAATTACAAGTTGAATTAAGAATTTTATCTTAGCTAATTTGTGACATAAATGCTAAATGTTAATGGTAATAATTGGTAAATATTTGACATTCAAGGTCTCTTGTGGTATCATTCTGTAATTACCTATATAACTATTAAAAGTATATTGGTTAAAACTAAGGATTCCAAAAGCTTGTGTCAAAATGTAACAAATATTTTGTAATTTTGAAGGTGGTAGAGCTCTTTGTGGTTCGACTCCGAAAGCACCACTGTCACACCTATTCCTGCCTAATAGCAGTGTTATACACTGTTGTTTTCTGGTCTGAAGCATGTGGTAAGGGAGACATACTTTTCCTAGGTATTCCATCTGAGTCCTCATGGGGTGCGCAACCTTAGGTGGGAATTTGATCTTACCTAGGGTAAATTTAGATTAACTTGGAAATTACAGACAAATATATTCATACACAGACATAAAACTTCTTTCCGCCTTATATACTATGAACACTAAGTGCTAGGAAATGAGCTTGCCGCCCACATGGTTTTAAGTGGTTAATGCTGCCCATATATATTTACAACAGACCTTACAGGACAAGCATTCTAGCTAAGGTATAGTAGTAAAATTATAATGATTTAGCTGCTGCTGATTACTCATATTTTACGTTGTAAAGTTTGGATCGCATGTAGTTCATCCAGCTGATAGTAATGACAACTGCCACCAGGTGGTAGAACCGGTGTAGTTCAACCGGGGAAGTACCACTGCCACAACTATTTCTAGTATGAAGCAGTTCTTCCGTTTCGACGGAAGGCTGTGGCTGCCAGGTCACTTATATATGTGGCGACCTCATTCAGATAGAACTCCTGTTCTATATGAAGTTGCTTATGTATATCCATAGGCGGTAGTACCCACTTACCATCAGGTGGTCTACATGCTCGTTTGCTACTTCAGTCTATTTAAAAAAATAAAAATAAAGAAACCCACACTTATCAATAATCAACTGCAGGTAGGATTAGAGTCCTACTAGAATTTCAGTGCATGTGTGTGCGTCTCTATTACCACATGCTTTAAAACAGAATGCAGCACCATTGTTAGTAGACAGGAATCGGTATGGGGCTTGGTGCCTCCAAATTTTAACTGTAAAGTATGAATTTTTCATGCAAATATCATTAAATAATAATATAAAGACAGTCATCATAATATTTGTCAATGTCTCACCACTTACTTTTAATATGACCTTGCAGGCCATTAACAACATAAAATTAAAGGTTATTGCTTGTTGATTGCTCAAACGTTGAATGGTAAATATTCATGTGATATTATTCTAATGTACTCAATGTGGATTGTGTTGAAGTACGAGCAGGATAATATATATGTTTTTCGTGCTTTCCTATTGAAGGAAAAAGTATGATATAGCTATGATTTAGCATCTTCATGTTAAATGGTGATTAAAAAAATGATCTAAATGTCTGAACGGGAATTTCAACATTTTAAATACGACAAAAGATCCATCTGATACTGTGTATGAAGTCACTAATGCAGAGATTGGCAACGTTGGCCACATAGTAGCTGCCTGAGGTAATGGTGGCCCGCATTCAGAAGTAGTTTTGGAAAATTGAGCGTGAAAATAAAACATTTCACAGAAAAAATGGTGGCGTAAAGAATTCTAATAATTTGGCAACTATCGCACTAATGTCTTACTGCCACTGAGAACGGTTGGAATGCCCCACATTAATATTTCCACTGCAACCTACCGAACGAAAACAAATGAGCTTAACACTAATGATAAAAAACTGGGAACATAAACAGTAACCAAAGCCATTTCACTACATTTGATAATAAAACTTATTTTTATAACATGCTCCTTATAAAAACAATATCAATTATGTAACTAGGCTGTGAGAATAGAGCAATTACACATTCAATTCATCATTATGTTGTTCTCAATACTGAGTATGTTGCTTTCCGCCTTTATAATTAACAGGCTTTGTCTTAGCATTATGTTAAATAGTTTTACAATGAATGGATCTTTATTTCATAACTTGACTATATATGAATATGACTTAGGAGTGCATTGAACTAAAATATTGTACTACAACTTTGTTATATCATAATATCATATCATTGATACATCTGCCCATGTCTCGATCAATGGCTGTAAATATACACACACACAAATGCTTTCCCTCACACATATGTGGATATTTCTCCTCAGCTTAAGATGTATAGTAGAGATAGTGCAGGCATTCCAGTGTAGTTCTCTTGGTTAGCAGTGTTAGTCTCATATATTTTCTGGTTAGACTAATTCTAATTCTATTTAGCCTTTGGTCACAAAACTACGCCAGGAAACCATACCTGTTGACTACATTTATTTTATTTTATGAACAAAATTATTTAATAGTTCGTCTCGCAACAATGTATGAATAAATAGTAGGTTCACAGGATATGAAATATGACTCCACATATTACAATGAAGGTCGGAATGTTGTGGTTCTGGCAACCACAGTAATAAAATTACAAAATTATAGGATTTTTCATCATATATGTATCTACATATAAATCAAAATATGTCAATATATGCCACTTTGCTCAACATATGCCACTACATACCTAATGCAAATATGAAATCAAACAAGATCAATTATATGGTATACTATGAGAAGAAATATTATATAAATACCCCGGTATTGCCTATACATACTGATGTAATAGAGTTTTCTGCATAATAAGCTTATGCAAAAAACGTTGCTTACATAGCGTTCTGCTTTATAGGATTTATATTAAATCAAGTTCAGGGTTAGCCACTATATATAGCTTTGCTTAGGTATATAATGTGCTTTAAAATATAATTATTCAATCAGTAATGAAATGTTATTATTAAGACCAACAGACTGACTTGATAGTATGCTAACTCCAGATAAATCCATACATATTATTATTTCCAATTCATTGATTTTTTCAGAGAAGTCCTTATTGCTTTTAAAGAATCTCATAAATACTCGAAAATGATGTAAGCGATGTTAATTTGTTACATTTTATAGTTTGACGACCCACGTGGTGGAGCGGTCACCATACCGGTCTGACATGAAGTGGGTCCCGGGTTTGATCCCCGGCTAGACAGACATCTGAATGATGAATTTAGATTTCTGTTCTGGGTTTGGGTTTTTATGTATTCGTCTTTGTATGTCCATGGTACCCACGACACAGGAGAAAATCCTAGTGTGGGGGCTATGAGTGTAGGAAGCGTTTATAATTTGTTATATACTCACCTTATTATATTAGTTTCAGTTTTATTGCTTTATACATATTTGAGTAGGTACTTGCAATAATCCCTACTTATAGAAAACACAAAATAACACAACATTCGAATAAATTATAATAATTAATACAATAAAATATACATTTCTACAAAATTTGCGACTGCTAGAAAAAATTGTTTACTGAAGATTGACCTTGAAAATGTCATGGAACTTGTATTTAAAATATTTTATTTAAAAGTTCAATTTTGTTTAAATACATTAATTATTACTGAATTTTAATTTAGCTTTAAATATAGTCAAATGAACTGTGTTTAAGAAGTGGAAAATGATTACTCTTTCTGATGTTTTCTATCTTTGAAAACGTGTGGCAACAGTGACTCTGGAGTCATACAAGGAAATATTCTGCCACTTTCCAAATTTGATTTGTAGGTTTGAGATTTTGTGATTGTATAAATTGTATTGTATATATCGAATTTGAATTTCCTCCTTATTCCACTAATAGATCTAGACATTATATAATGTAAAGATATTCTGTACAGCCGTCATAATATGTACATATATAGGTTTAGAAAGTTATCTTAATATATATAAATTACATGTCACATTGTCTGAACTCCTAAACCGATTTCCATCAAATTTGCACACCATAGAGATATAGGATAGCTTATCTCAATATTTTCTTAATATATATAACTAGCTGCGCCCCGCGGATTCACCCGCGTAAGTTTCGACGATCATATATGCCTATAGCCTTCCTCGATAAATGGGCTATCTAACACCGAAAGAATTTTTCAAATTGGACCAGTAGTTCCTGAGCGCGTTCAAACAAACAATCTCTTCAACTTTATAATATTAGTATAGATACCTAAAGGGTAAAAGCGGGACTCCTTTGTCCGTCTGTTCGACTGTCTGTCACCAAGCTGCATCACATGAACCGTGATAGGCAGACAGTTGAAATTTTCACAGATGATGTATTTCAGATCCCGCTATAACAACATATACTAATTGCAGAATAAAATAAATATTTAAGGGGGCTCCCATACAACAAGTGTGATTTTTTTACTCTATATTAATAACGGCAACAGAATCACAGAATATTTAGTTCTTTATTCACTTTGGAAATAAATAATGAAATCAAAACAAAATAAATATTTAAGGCGTTTACCTTTTTTTTATGGATAATGGTACGGAACAAGAGGAGGCATTGATTTAAAAAAGAGAGTTTTTCCCATAATCAGATATATTGTATGTTGATTTATCTCGGGTTGGATATGCAGAAAAACCATACATTGTGCTGCCAGATAATAACACTACATCAAATAATATATACAAAAGAGTACCCAACTATTAAAATAAAAATAAATAATCATAATCCTTTTAATATTCACTTTAAAGGTAACAAACAAAGGTAATTACACCAAGATTTTACATTAAAGAGCATATATGTTTCGCCAAATTGCCATGTAAATAAATAATAAAATAAATATGTACATACACAGGCGGTAAAAAAATAACCCTCCTTTTGTCAGTTGGGTAATAAACGCTAACATTTAGTACTTAGAACCACACCAAAAAAATTTTTGATCCCCAACAAAGTGGGCACGGGTCTGCTAGGTTTAATAATATAAACATACTTTAATTCTATTTATTTCTACAGAATTTATTTACTCTAAGTATAAATTAAATAGGTATAGAAAAACCGCTTTCTACACTCATAGCTCTACACTTGAAATTTTCCTGTATCGTGGATTCCATGGACATACACAACTAGGAATACACATACACCCAGACCCAAAACAGAAATGAAATTCATCATTCAGATATCTGTTTACTCGGAGATTGACCCAGGACCCAATGCGTTTCAAACCAGTATGTGCCTGTTCCATCTCGCTGTCAATATATTTATGTCTCATTGGTTTTGCAGCCCAAATGGCGGTAGGAACAAAGTTCCACAACACTCTCAAGAATTACTTCACTCAGCCCCTAAGTCAGCTACGGATTGAGAAGGAGGTGGAAGGAGTATGGGTCTCAGTAGCCGATGCGCTGAAGAGGATATCCGCGCCAAAAGCCATAGAGTCTAATGTCGTGCATCCAGTGTTGAAGTACAGAGGCATTTTTGACGCTATCGCGGATTATGAGTGAGTACTATCCATCTGATATAACATTTAATCCATAATAAATTATAATTGTTTGTCGAATTCCTCATACTTATGAACAAACAATTTATAAACATGACAATCTTATCTACACATTGTTTTCCATAACGAGTTGTAACTGCTTATAAATTACAGCTGAACTCTGCGTTGTTTGACGGGTGTGGTGTGATGATTTACGCCTTGTAGTGTCCATGCACTATACAATGTATTTTAACTTAGTCCACGTTTGAAAATCTTTATAGACAAGCGGAGCAGTACTCTAACTAGCTTATGTCCGCCTCAGTCCAGTTCAATTGCAGCCAAACAATGCAACGAGGAATTTCCTAATAATAGACTTAATCTGGGTCATAGCTGTCATTAACATAATGGCAGCTAACTTGTTAGTTATCAATTGATAAATGAACAGCAGCTGTTAATATGTATGACAAATTCCATTCACAGAGACAGACCAACCTTGATCGAATGGAAGAAATCGGACAAACCTCGCAAAACAATCACTCAGACATATGATAACCCAATCCAACTGGCTGCCTACTTTGGTGCTGTTTGCCACGACCTCAACTACAAGCATTTGAATGTGAGGGATGCTCTACTGGTGATAGCCTATACTGATGGGTCTAAAGCTGATGTATACCACCTATCCATGGATAAGATGAGGGAACATTGGGCACAGTGGCTCATCAGATTGGAGACGTATGTTGAAAAGTTTGGCAATGATTCGGAAAAAAAATTGAAAGGTGGCAAGAGACTGTTTGAGGAGGAGATTGGGAATCTCTAATTTTTGGTAAGCATCATTATGCATTAATACATAAATAAGGTAAGCATGTTATAAAAATATGTTGAGCAAATTGTGATGTGAGTTATGTGTATTAATTTTTTTTTTTAATCTTTATTTTTTTTTGGGTTTGGGTACTAAATGTACATGTCAATCCCATTGTACCTTATAAAATCTAGTTGACTACACAAACACACTTAAATCTATTCTGTTTATCTATTAATGTCTACCTTTGAGAGATGCCTTCATGAACGTATAAATACACATTGCTTGTTGGGAATGTGGCTC
>MOOZ01044705.1:407075-422959 GCA_002930495.1 Cecropterus lyciades | reverse complement strand
ACATTCCAGCAAGAGATGTTGGATATCTTCAGGTCTATCACATGTACAGCAATTTGGTGACAACACTTTTTTCATTGGGTATCCAAAAACATTCAATGGAGCATGTCCAGACCGAAGCCTTACTGCCACTGTGATCAGTTACCTACCAATCCTCACATGAGTATGTGTATTAATTGTAAATTTAATTATCACACGATTTGCATAAATAAACAAAGTTATTAATCACGACCCGCGTGGCGGAGCGGTCACCATACCGGTCTGACACGCAGTTGGTTTAAAGTTCGATCCCCGGCCAGACAGACATCTGAATGTTAAATTTTTATTTCTGTTTAGGGTCTGGGTGTTTGTGTATTCCTCTTTGTGTGTCCATGGTACCCACAACTCAGGAGAAAATTCTAGTGTGTTATGTGTATAGAAAACGTTATATATTTATTTATCAATAATTTTATTGAATTTACAAAAGTAAAAAGATGTAAAACGGGCCCTCTTTCAAAGCCGGGGATGCATTGACGATGGTGACTACTTTCTATCATGTAGCCCATCTGCCAAATAGTTAGGTACAGCTATAAATTTCATTTTTGGCAATAGATTTTTTAATAAAGAATAGGCTATATTTTGTATACACACAAGAAATGATTAACTATTGCTTACCAAGAGGACACAGAAATTAGTTATATCATTATATATTTTTTACAGATAGCATCTTGTTTAGAATCTACTTGCTACCTTTCCATTAATGAAAAATATAAGAGAAGGCGCCATTTCTTGGCATCAAATCCCAAAACATTGGGATGATTAAAAAAGCTTGAAAGCGGTGCCAAAATGCTACATAGTTGTAAACAATAGTAAAAACACTTATATATGAGGCGACCATCTTAGTTCTCGGGAGTAGAAACGCATCTGTGATCGACTTCAGATAGAACTCCTCTTCTATATGAAGTTGCTTAAATATACCCATGGGCGGCAGTAACCACTTACCTTCAGGTGGACTGCATGCTCGTTTGCTACTTCAGTCTCATGAAAAAAAAACAGTTCATTTATTAGTACCAATTTAAACATATCGGAAATTATAGGAATTATAACAGAAAAGAATATGGATAGATTTATTAAACAAAAGAAACAGGAATAAAAAACGTATATCATAATCAACAACCCATTATTGTCCTACTGCTGGACATGGCTTTGATCTCAAAATAAGAAAGGATAAGGTTATAGAGATCGATTATATCCCTATCTATCTGATAGATAGTTTATCATGCTGACCATTTAAATTCAGATTTACTAAATTAATGGTTACATTAGTTGCGAAATGCAATAATTTAAAGGATCTTGTTCTTTTTTCTTGTCATGATCAACAACCTTATTTTTTTTAATTCAAAATAAAACGATCCTGGCAACACTAGTCACAAAATGCAATAATTTAAAGAACCTTGTTCTTTTTTTGTCATGATCAACAACCTTATTTTTTTTTAATTCAAAACAAAATGGTCCTGGCAACACTAGTCACGAAATGCAATAATTTAAGAACCTTGTTCTTTTTCTTTGTCATGATCAACAAACTTATTTTTTTTGTTTAATTCAAAACAAAACAGACCTGGCAATACTAGTCACTGGTGATACTGAGATACAAAAGTGTTACTCTGAACCTGTATGCTTATTAGTTTTGTATCCCAATGAAACGATTATGAAAACACCCTATATTTCTGCTTATAATATCAGTGTTAAGGGCTGCTGTGTTCTAGTTAGAAGTGTAATGCTAAGGCTCTAATCTCATTTTGAAACTATTATAAAATATAACGATAGTGCCCTAAAATGTTTTATTTAGTAAGATTTTTTTTACATTTCATACTGTAATTACAATTTTTTATGTATTTTAAAAAGCAAGCAAGATAAAAACTTACTGTTATCTCACTAATGTCAATGTTTATTTGCATTCCAGAGAAGTAATTCATCATCTCAAATGGATCTAATCTTTATGGATAAAAGATAGCGATGCCAAACTTCATAGTAAGGGCCTCCCGACTTCATGAAGCTACACTGAACATAAACGAAAACGTAATTTGGATCTTGTAATATGGAAGTATTGGGAAAATTATTGGGTTGAATACAATTATAATTGTTGATGAAATTTGATTCGACAAAGTGATTTTAGGAATGGAAATGTTATGCCTTTGAGGATAATTGTTAAGTATGGTTATATGTAAAGTACACATGGTTAAATAAATTAATATTTGATCAAAAAGAAACACCTTCCACTGCTTAAAGGTGTTTTTTTAAGGAAATAGCAGCGCGAAAAACTCCATATAAGATCGTTTCTGGTAACAGAACGAATGTATAGTCTGAAATGGAATTCGAAATCATAAATGCAGGTAAAGATGTTGCCATTGTAAACGAATAACCTAATTAACGTAGTTAGGAATTACTAAAATAACTAGTTAAAGTTATATCAATAACTTTAACTCATAAAACAAAATATTGCACTGTTATCAGCTCTGTGACGTACGAACATAAAATATCTATTTGAGCAATATAAAAATTAACCATTTGTACTTTTAATATATAAACTTGTTGGTATTATTACTAGATGTGATAAGCTGGATGCTGTAAGTTGGAAGACTGGTACATTGTTAAATGGAACTAAAAAGCTATTTATTATATATTGTGTTATATATGTCGTATAAATTTAAATCATTCACATTTAGAATCACTTACTAATAATAAATCATACATGGACATATCGCCCTAATACCAAAATTTTAGATTTGTAATGCTTTGTCTTGTTCCTAAGATATATTCACAATAATATAATGGAACGGGACAAAATATTTAATACTTTTGACGCCGATAATACGTAATGATGCGTACTTGGTCCATATCTGGATGCGACTTAAAAAAAACCTGGGCACAGTATGTAAAAAAATATTGTTTTGAAAATGCACGTGGAAGCTTGATTGTCCAATCAAATAAACAAATTTTAGGAATTCATTTTCGAAAAATAGTTTTTGATTCATCTGACATTTTGTTCAATAAGTTTCAAAAGCAAACATTCATAGAAGATATTTTATGTTATTTTATATACATATTTAAATAGATTCAGGTCAATTATAATGTAATTTTGGTGACAGCTTAACTGTAAATATAATTGTATATAAATACATTACATACATTTAGTTTCTACTACATATTATACTCTATTTGTATCCCTTGTATAGACTGTGCCAGGTGTGTTTATAAAGATGCTGATACTTCACGAATAATACTGTGAATGTGTTTATTTAAACAGCAGTTTTGAATTGTGCTTGAATATACCGTCAACCCATTATTGTCCCAATACTGCGCACGAGTCTCCTCTTAGATTGAGAGATTTCAAACCATAGTCCACCGAGCTGGCCAAGTGCGAATTGATAGACTTCATACACCTTTGGGAACTTTGTACAGAACTTTCAGGTTGTGAGTAAATTTCCTCACGATGTTTTCCTTCACCGTAAAACAGTGATAATTAACTTCTAATACGCACATAATTTTAGAAAAATCAGCGTGCCTGGGATTCGAACCTAGGACCCTCGATTGAGAGGCTGAGTTTCAACCATTTGGTTAACACTGCTCATATATAATATTGCTGCTTGAATATGCATCTCTATAATCACACCCTATGGTTTCAGTATTTGTCATTCATATGTATTGTATGCCAAAAATGTAATTACCTAGTCATTAATTTGCATCGGTACAAATTTTTTTAGTCACATATAAACTCAGGTTTATTTAATCTTTAATTTTCATTAATATTGTGTTGTAGCATTTATTCGCACATTCATTTATGCAGCAGTTATTCATTACAATGTTAATCTCTTTGAAGCACTATAAGTCCTTACAAGAAAGTACACATTACGTGAGTTTAGTCATATTTTTTTATATTACTTTACACTTATATTGTAACAAATAGTCTTCAACAAAAGGAAATTGTTAAAAAGAGTGTTTCTTACTTTTTATTTTATCTATTTTGTGTTTATGGTAATCGATCGAAATAATATGATCGATATTCCATTTAATCATTTTCTCAAATTATTGGTTAATGTTCTAAGACACTCGATTCTCTTATTTTTTTCGAACGAGTATAAGGGTGTTTACACACATGTATGGATCGACAATATTCGGCATGTTTAGCTGCATAATCCTTAAATACGTGGCTAGAATTGTATGTTTGGCAAAGGGAGATCTCCCGCCAGACTAGGTGATCATGCCTGGGGAGCGGCCGTGCTCCAACAGTCTCTGTTTGAAACTTGTATATATGCAGGATGTTGAGGAAACTCTGATAGCGTGATTGTGAATACGGTGACGTCATATTTTGATGAGTAGCGGAATGTCGCCACATATGTAAGTTTACACACCCTTATACATATTAATTAAGCACATTTTGTAAATTTATTCCATATTTTGTATTTCATACCAGCATTCGTAAAGTCTTACTAGGTACTTTCCTACGCATCTTAAATAAGGTCTGATATAAGTTTGTACTATTACTGTCAACTATAAAAATATTTAGAAACTATGGCGATTTTATTTGTTTATCTTCATCATGGATATACATTAATTCCCTACATAGTTGAAACCACATTAAATCTTTTTTAATGAGAATCAAATGCACTTATGTGATTACTGCCGCCCATTAACATCGGCAATCAAGCCCAAATAATTATGAAGTTTTATCGGTAGTTGTTGGCATAAAGACCTACTCCTAAGACAAAGTTGGAATGCCTCATCCATAATTTCCCTTACCACACCCCTACTTTTGCGCGTCGTCGCTAATCAATCTTTCTTGCTAATCAATCATATAAAAACAGTCGAAACTGGCAGAAACAAAAATATTTTGATGATTCGATTGTGCATATCATTAACATATCTCACTGACGCCGTTAATTTACATTAATAAATAATAAACTTCATTAAATAAGAACTTCCATCAAGTATGCGGAGATCTGCATACTTGTCTGTTTAAGTTCCGCCTATTTTCATTTCCACTTGTTTATTTACTGTATGCTTCGCATTATAAACCAACTAACAGCATCTGAAGGGGGGGGAGGGGGGATGGCAGCTGCCCTCCTAGCAAATAGTTTTAAGCCATATTACTAATAACGATAAGAGAAACGAATAAAAGAACCTTTAAAAGTATAGGAAGTATGTACAAAGAAAAAAATTACAAAAAAAACTTACCGCCAACAAAAAAAACTTATAATGTTGGCACAATCGTGTTCAATAAGCAATGCAGGAAGGTCTTTTTATACTCTACGTAGTAGTAAAACGTAGCGGTGGTCTAACATGACCGAAAACATACTACTCGACCAAGCGAACTAGACGATGGGCGGAATGCGGGCTCCCTCCCAGGTCCCTCTTCAAGCCCCGCTCTCGTCCTAGTACCGTTCGCAGCTAAAAAAAGATTTTCAATGAATATTGTTACGTATTTCGCTTCTGTTTTACTGGTAACAATGTTTTAATTATTTATTACATTACATTATTTATCGTTTTACAAACATTTTAATGAAATAGCATAAAGAAACTACAGAAGTTTGTAATACACTTAATGCTATTACTTAATATTATGCTTAAAATACTTATATTAATTTGGGTTTACATTGATACATATATGAGTATCGTAGTTAAATTAGCTAAAAAAGAAAAAGAGAAAATAATAATAATAATAAAAATGTGGCTACAAGATTAAATGTTTTAAATAGTATGTTTTTTTTTTTCTTAGTATTCATTTCATCAATTTCATCTCGTAGTTCAGTAGGCAATGCATTGATTAAGCGAGGAACCAGGTAAGTTATCGTACGCTTGCCGTATCTGTTGTTGGCGAGTGATTGCCCGCGTGCATACAGGGGATGTTTTATTACTTCCCAGGAATTATCTTTTAAAATCATAAATTTAAACTGAGTGCATACCGGTAATATTTTGGATTGTTTGAATAGTTCTTTGTCCTTATGTAAAAACTGTTGTCTACTATTAATAAGTCTTAAGATTCAGTTTGCAGTTGAAATATTTCTTTCAGATATGAATGATAAGTGTGCCCATAACTACTTAATCCATATTGAATGTACGCTACGGCTAGTATTTGTATAACATCATTTTAACTTTATAAGAGATTCGATTTTTAGGAAAAAAAATCCTGAAATTAAAAATTTCCTGAGTTTGTTGCACACGTGCTCAATATGACTGCCCCAGTTGAACTTGCTATCCAAGACTAAATATGTATGAGTATTCGCGGTTTGAATAATGGGACAATTGCAACTAGTGTTATATGGGACGTGTAAGCAATTGTGATTGTGAATAACTAAGTTATTTATTGGCAAATCTGGCAAGTGTGGCGACTTTATACGTAATAGCTTAGTTTTACTAGGGTTTAATACTAAGCCTGCATCGTGGCACCATTTACTAAAAATGTTTGGATCACAGTTTGATCATAAGGTCACTGGCTCTTTAAGGATCTTTATCGGCTGACATGTGTGGTCTGCAAATTGGTAACTATTGCAGTACCTTAAGCAGTTATTCATATCATTAACATATGACAGAAAATGGAGCGAACCCAATACTGATCCCTGAGCTGTACCCTCTGTAACTGCTACGAGGTTGTTGTATGTATTGTCAATCCGTGGCCCGCTGAAAAAATTTCGCACCATTTTTTCAGCGTGCCACGTATACCACTATAAGCTAGCTTCTGTATCAGTATATTATGATTAAGAGTTATGATCAAAAGCACGTGAGAAGTCTATAAATAGACAATAACACATTTCTTTTTTATGTAGATGTTCATTAACCTCATCAGAGAATTTTGAGAAAAGTTGATTTGTGCCTTTCCCAGCCTGAAATCCGAACTGATTCTTGTATATCACATTATGCTTTCTATAAAAATTGTGAATTTGGTCATTGACACATTTTTCTACGATCTTATCTATGGTGGAGAGTAATGTTATAGGACGGTAGTTACTGTAATTACTACTTTTCCTTTTTTATAAACCGGTCTAACACACCCGATTTTAGTTCATCAGGATATAAACGTGATTTTACGCTTGTGTTCATTAAATTAGCATTGGCTATCGATACGTCCTTACCTACAGTTTTTATATCAGACATTTTAATATTGACAAGTCCCGGAGCTTTATTAACATTTATTTTATTAATAATTTGAAGTACTTCGTCACATGGGGATACTGGAATTGATTTGCTTGATGTAGCTATGAGGGTCGAGTATTTTATTCTTGCAATTGTGTTTCATTGTCTTAACAGAGTTAATAAGTTCGTTTGCAAAATTTCTAAGGATGTTTGCAGTGCAGTGGCATTTAATTTACAAGGGCTTACCCTTGTAAATTAAATGCCTTTATTATTGCCTCATCAATCGATAGTTTTGTTCTACCTAACATTTGGTTAACAATTTGATATATATTTTATTAAATATCTATTTCTTTTGAATTCCAGTATTCTATGCATTCTATTACGAATTTTATTATATTCTGATCTCAATTTTAGATCCTGTGAATTATTTTTCCAAGCTATAAATAATTTATTACGTTTTCACATATTTTAACAACGTTGTTATCAATCCATGGGAGTCTGAGTTGCTCAATGTTTTTTTTTGTTTTTTTTTTTATTAATATATTTAATGTTAATAAAAGAAATGATTTTGGTACTCTTTTCTTATTTGTTTGAGTTATATCATTAATTAATAGTCCTACTGGGGGGTGGCGCCTTATAGCCTATCAAAATTTGGTACATACCTATTGCCACAGTAAAAATGAACGAATAACGCATTTCACATTTTGTAATAAAATAAATAAGCAAAGATTATTTTTTTGTAATCATCAGTTTGTATTACAATGATATGCAAAATAAGTAAAAAAACGTTGTTTAAATATAAATTATTAACACATAAATTTATTAAAATTTACATTTCATTGATATAAATCAACATTTCACAAAAATACATTATTGCTATTTTTTGTCATCAGTATGGACTTGTTGCGCGTGACGTCACGTTTGACATTCGTCTTGTTAGCTTGGTCGGCTAGTACTCAAGAAAACAGTGCAAAAAATACAAGTTGACGTTGTATGAGAAATTTTAAAGATTATACGAAAAACCGCGCAGACTTTGCAGAACCACGAATACTATTTCTTGTCTTTTTTGGAATTTTTACCTCCACTACTAATATGAGATACTCATTAAGACCACGATTGAAACCAAATAGTCTCTATGTACCCCCCTCCTCATTTTTGATCCGTCCCTCCCTATAGAGAATTCTGGCTACGCCCTTGGCGCTAGACATAAACTTCACAAAATTTCTTGCGGCAGCACATTAACTCAGGCGCATGCCATTGTTAATGTTAATCCTAGTGTTGTCTGAAAATTGCGCATGGCGCAATTAATTCGAACGCGCCAACTTAGTTGCGCTCACCATCTTAATTCTGTGCTCGAAACACCTCTACGCTTTTAACTCGTGCAACTTACAGTGCACCGTTCCTTCTTAGCGTTTGTTCCGCTTGAACTCATCTCAACTCGACACACCTATTTTAATACATTATTTGACACCTTCGTCTTGTTTACTCAGTTGGTGTATATTTATCTATATACCAACGTTATGTCATAACTTGGTCTTAAATTGAAAACAAACTTTGACAGAAATGTCCTTGTCATTTTATTAAACTAGTTATGAAACACAACATATTTATTTTACTGAGTTACAATTTATCGTCTAGAATTGGAATTTAGTTTTGTTATGTTCAAGAACATGAAAGTAACTCTTACGACTTTATAACAAAGTTTGAGTTTACGAGTTAAACTGTGCTATGCGCCATTAGATTTCATCCAACATAGTAAACCGGCGCACTTGCGCGGTCGTAGTTTAGCGCAGCGTTACACGTCTCTAATGTCTCTATACCCTATCAAGTACTGATTAGTATTAGTAGTGTCATTTTGATTTGACAGCTAGAAGAAGAGAGTGTACATTCCTATATTATAGTAATAGTAAGTAAATTAAAAACACACGAAAGCTATTTAGGTGTCAATAAAACTTTTGTGATGCGTTTTTTTTAATCGAGGACAACAACAATTACTTCATCAGGCTGCGAAACTACGCGAACTGATAAAATATTCATAAGTTCAAAGTCTGTTTTAAGTATTAACTGATCGTATCAATTTAATAATTGTTTTAACCAAAAGATTGAGATTAAGATATTATACTTGTCCGAGACTACGAAAATGATAATATAATTGTGTAGCTTAAGATTGATGATGTTATAATAAATAAGTAAATAATATAGTAAAGTTGGTAAGTAAACACCTATATTTTGTTTGTGTACGCTGATAATTCTGTTACTTATCTTTCTTTGTTGATTAAGGTATCAGTAACAGTAAACAATATTTCATTCTTTATCTACACTCCAATAGGAAGTAGCAACAGTTCAGTTCAATACCTATTCTAATATTTAAATTCTTTTTTTTCGTGTTATGGTTTCGTTGTATATTTTTAATTACGTGCGAATTATTTTTGTTTTTAGGAATATTACTTTTTTATTTAAACAAAAATATAATTAATAGAAATGGCCAATACATTTCAACGTACTGCCATACAGTATCTTAGCAAACGACATCCTGTAGCCTCAACTTTTATTAAGCGTCCAAAAAGTACTGAGGCTAATATATTAAAATCAGTGTATCCAAAACTACAAAATATAAACTACACAGTGAATGACTTTGTGTGGCAAAACTTGGACAGATGGCCAGACAAGACTTTGGCTGTAAGTATATATTTTTTATTATTTTTCGGTACTGGTATGTACTAAACAGTGAGGCCATGCAACTATCAAAAATATATATTTGGTTTATATATATAGGTTTATTATGATCATAACTATTATTATTGGTAAAATCCAGATCTTGCCATAAAGGCTGTGGTTTTAAGAAAGTTACTTGTGATCAAAGATTCTTTCTTAAAACCACATGCTTTATGGCAAGATCTGGATATAAAATAATAACTATAAAAAAACACACACTTTCTACAGTCATAGCCCCACACTAGGCTTTTTTCCTGTGTCATGGGTACCATGGACACACAAAGACGAATACACAAACACCCAGAACAGAACTCATTATTCAGATCTCTGTCTGGCCGGGGATCAAACCCGGGACCCACTGCATGTCATACTGGTATGGTGACCGCTCCACCATGGCGGTCATCTATAAAAGATTAATCTTTTAAAAAACTTAATATCTATACTTTTTTAAAGAGGTACTAGTTTGAAGATGGCATAAACTAATTAGCTCGGTGTAAAATAAATTTACTGAAGATTGGGACTATTTTAGTAACATAATCAAGACAACACCATGAAACTCTTTACAGAAAGAAACTTGCTGTACTCTTAAGCTTTGCCATATTTTATTTCAATGCACATTGGGGCCCTGAAGAAAACAAAAACTTTTACAAGAAACATATTATAATTAACAACATTATTGTTTTTGCCATATTGCCAGTAATTTGAAGTACACTTCACATAAAGATAAGCCAAAATAAAATTTACAACATTATGTATGTATGTGGTGATTGATGTTACTGTGACGAACCACGTGGCTGAGCAGTCACCGTACCGGTTTGATACGCAGTGGGTCCCGGGTTCGAATCCCGGCCGGACAGACATCTGAATGATGAGTTTAGATTATGTTCTGAGTCTGGGTGTTTGTGTATTCGTCTTTGTGTGTCCATGGCACCTATGACACAGGAGAAAATCCTAGTGTGGGTATATAAGTGTAGAAAGTGTTTAATGTTTATGTTTTACTGTTTTCGGACTTTAGAAATATTTATTTATTTACTGTACATTATAGGAAGCTACTTTATTGTTGAAGTCAGTATTAATTTTATATAATGTAGATTTACTGACCTAAAGATGACATAACAGAATAATGATAGACATGGGTGTCGTACATGAGCCAGGGATATGTAGCCATATTAGTTGTTAATGTATATTTGTTGACATTAATTGTGGAAATAAGTGGTTCCACACGCAAAAGCTAGTCAGAAACATATTAAAGGATGATGCCGTTCAATTTTGACACTAAGAAAGCGAATGGAATGGAGGCATTCTGCTTCCAAATGATCATCGTTACTGTTATTCTAAGAGTTGTTATTTCATTTTCATTAGTTGTCTTCATTCTAAATTATTGTGTGTTTATTTGATATCAGTAACTTTATTATATTAATGTTACAAATATATTGCCTATTTCTTCTTCTGAACTGATTATTATACTTGTAGTCTATTTCACTTCAGTTTCGTCATTAACCCATTACTGTCCAACTCCTGAGCACGGGTCGCCTATAGAGGCGACTCCTAGAAGTTAGGGTGGTTTAGACCATATTGTAGCACACTGGCTAATAAAGTTGGTAACCATCATTTTGAAAACATTTTGTTTTTGAAGAACTATCAGGTATGCCTGATATCAGATTTTAAGGCTAGTGCTAATTAATTAGTAATTTATATTACGTCATTAACTTTTAAAAAGTCAAATACATACGTCTCAGATTTGCCACCATCCGATTTAAAAGCTGATTATCAAACCACTCCCAGAAGAGTACTCATATTTTCACTAGATAGACAATGAATCTATCAAGCAACACGTAAATACAGATAAGCTCCATAGCATTGATTTTTGCATTTTTCTGGGACAAGGGGAAGGGGCATCTACCCCCTTTGGCAACGCCAAATGTTACAAATTCTAAGTGTAAGATATTTTTTAAATGTCTCCCCCCAGATATGATAATAGAGAAGTACCTGTAAAAATACCTATCTATATGAATGAAGGAGGAATCCTTCATATTAAAGTCATAAATTAATATTTTTTCATGCTTTAGTAAATTAATTATGTACAGCATTTCTTACATTTTAATGCAAAATAATTATTTTACACAGAGTGCAAAGATGAGTAATAAATTTACCTAATCATGTTGCTTTTAAAGGAAATAGTATGCTATTAAGTTTCATTATGGTTAAAGCTATTATCATTAAATTGAATATACAGGTATTTAACTATTAACGCAATCATTAAATTAAGGGTGTTGATGATAGGTTTTCATCTTCATGATATTTTTTTGTAGTATTTATGTATTTATATACTTAGTACTGATTTCTCTGTGAAAGTGGGGAAGCCTGGTAAATTGTCCACTACTCTTAACAGTGCTATGGGTTAGTGGCCAAACTGTGTTGAATGTTTTCAAACCCCATCTATGGTTTTCAACCCCCATCTATGGTTCACTTCTATTCAATAATATTTATTGGTATCAACCAATCTTCGAAGAGCTTGTTATAGCTCATCGAAGAATGAAGTGCTTATACCCATATAGCAGTTACCTATATTTTGCATAAGATTTGTCATATAGTCCAGAAAAAAAATGGGCTGTCACAATTACATCATTCCAGAATGATTCCAGGTTTGCCCAACCACACGCCACGGGTACACCTATGCGCAGAGCTACAAGATGTCTGTGACTTTAGCTGCGTCCCTACGAACTAAGCTAAAGTTGCAGAATGATGATAAAGTAGCAGTTGCTCTGCCCAATATTCCTGAGTATCCCTGTACGGTACTAGGAGTTTTACAGGCTGGTTGCATTGCTAGCATGATGAATCCAGCTTACACTGCACGTAAGTACCTTTCTCTTATTTGTATTATCTTCACATAAAACTGTATACTCGTATAGTGGCGGATTTTGCTGCCGATGTTAAGGACTACAAGTTTAAAATAGTTGCCGAAATTTGTTTTTCTGCAACGAGCGTGGCAAAACTTCTCAAGGTCGTCAAGATCTTGAAAAGTTTTGCCACTCATAAATGTTGGTATTTGCCGCCTCTGCAAACTGCCGCTCTAAGTTAGTCTCTGAGTAAAAAAGTGAGGAAACTAAATCGGAAATAGCCGAGGAAAAAATACTACGTCTACGATCAACTAGTATGTAAATGGTATCATTCACAAGACGATGACTCCTTGCGAACCGGTTTATTATTAGTAGATATATATTTCGTACTCTCTAAGTCGCTGATGTGAATAACCAAAAAATTTTAACCTTTTGGCATCGTTACAAGTCCGCCTTTTAGAGAAAGTTTTGGCGGTTAGTGATAAAACATGTTACAATTACTAGCAGCATGTTATGAATTTAAAATCAGAGAGCATTGACAGTTAATATCAGCAAGTATAAAAGAAATCTAGTAACAAAAAAGTTTGCAATTATTAATGTTCTACTTTTTTATACCCAAATATCTCAAAAAATATGTCCCTTACGACAATTCATCACAGCATGTTTTTTGATTGATAAATAAAGTCATACAAATGTTTTTCTTAACATCTTCTCAACACCTAATAATACAGGTACTATATAACAAAATAAAGTTGTTAACTATCTCTCAAATATATATAAAATACTAGCAATACAAGTAATTTCAGTTGCATTTTTCTTAAAAAGTCGTGTCGAAAAGTGAAGGGATATCCATATCAATGTTTTATAGCTGTAATTTATGGTAAATTAATCATTTGACCTTGTAAATGAGGATAATTTTGAGGCGAATAATGCGGAACATGTGCAAAAATCGTGTACCTACAAACAAGCCACATCGGTAATAATACAATAAACCGATTCGTTATCGTGTTTTTATAATTACTAGATATAATTAGTATAATCGGTCATGATTGTTATGATTTGTATGAAAATGTTATCATGTTAGATGGTCAATCATGTTTAGTTTCTTGTAAACATATGCCACCTCTATTAGTTATAAGTCATTTAGATTATCAGTTTATTAACCTTAAAGGACGAGTTAATTATAGATAGTCGACAAAAAAGTTTTTATACCATTGAAACAGCAAACGAGCACGCAGTCTAACGGATCGAAAGTGATCCGTCCATAAAAATCTGCGAACAACTCCATATGGAATAGGGGTACCTTTTTTGTAACGAGGAGAAACCTTCAAAAGGTTCCTGACGCCATTTGAGCAACGCCGGGTTATGTGGGATTTTTATCGCACTCAAACCTACCCCCGGTGGCCGTCCTCAGCGCTGCGTGGAGAACTCTGCGATCTCCAACGGAACGCAACCGGAATCCTCTGGATGCGATACCCCTTTCTGAGTCTTCTCGGTGAGCATTTACGCTCACCGTGACTTCAGATGTTACGACGGCATGCGACCACACATGCTGCCGTCCTTCCCGGGGTCGCTTGACTGGACGGTTCGAGCTCCCTCTCTTGCCGCCCGCAACGCCGGAAACCCCTTTTTAGTTGCCTTTACTACAAGAAAGGGGTACCTGTAACCAATAACAGATAAGTTGCCATTTCTGAGGACTCAAATGGGCGCCTCATATATTATGTAAGTCCGATGTCGGCCTCACGTTTCTATCGAAAAGTAAGAACTTCACGTTTGAAGTAGGTGTGGTGATTGTATCTCTCTGAACCGTATTTATTGGGAAAAGACTATATTCAATATCTCACTTTGTCGCTTTGGTGTCAATTTTGCCGCTCTTAAATTTATTTTATTTTATTCCAGATGAATTCAAAAAACTATTAGAACTGGTAGAATGCAAAGCAATAATCACGACACCATTGTCATACGCTAATGTGCAGTTAGCGCTCAAAGAAATGAAAAGCAAAATGCCAGTCATTTTGATATCGAACGAGGAGACTCCAGAGGGCGCTATAAAGTATGCGGAGCTTACTGAAGATTTATCAGTGGATACTAGTTGCTTGAAATCTGTGCACAGGAGTCCGAAAGATGTCGCGATCCTGCCATTCTCGAGCGGGACCACTGGGTTTCCTAAGGGTGTTGTGCTGACCCATGAAACCGTAGTGGCGATGAATCAAATGATTCTCAGTCCTAATATCGTTGCCGTGGAAGAAGCGACTGGTAAGTACTAACATATGAAGATGCTAACATACTAAGTACCTGTCAGGACCACTTCAGTATCGTGCCTGTTCCCATTGCAGTCGGTCTGACGTGATCGGGCAAGCATTTCAAACAACATTTCTGCATAATAACAGCAGTGTTAAACGCTGCCGTGTTCTGGTTTGATGGGTGTGTTAATGAAGACTTGTCAGATATGTTCATGTAGTACTCATTGTATCTGGCTTTGATTTGAGATGTCCAAGCGTGGCAGTAACTATTTATCATCGACTGGAGTTCACGTGCGAGTACATGCACCTTTTCTACTTCCGTAATATTAATAAAACATAGAAATGAGACTAAGGGACTCCCTTTTTATCAGATATCCGCATGGATATGTTGCCATATTGAGTATTCTTCACATTTATCAAATGATTCACATGCAGTCCAACCATCACGGATATATTTAGTAATCTTCAAATTGATTACATATTCTGTCAGACACTGAGAAGTGAATTGTTGGTTTTTATAAGTTATTTTTACACGTACATTACAATAATTTATGCGTATCAAGACTCATCTATTGACGTCATTTCGTCATTGCAATTACTGGATATGCTTATAGTATAGAATATCTTAAGCAAACATATAAAACAGTATTTTTTTATTACATTGAAGTAGCAAACGAGCATGTAGTCCATGACATGCAGAACTGCATGCTCGTTTGCTAGTAAGTAGCCACTGCCGCTCATGAACAACTGCAAATGATTTCTTATAGAACAGGGGTTCTATCTGAAGTCGATCAGATGCGTTACTACTCCCGACGACTGAGATCATCGCCTCATATATAAGTGAGCCGGCAACCTAAACCTTCAAACGAAACGCAAGAACGCGTGTAGGAACTAGTGATGTAACGAATGTCAGAATTATCACATTCGCGAATGCGAATGCGAATGCGAATATTCATCCCCAATATTCGCGAATGCGAAT
>MOOZ01044705.1:349516-368580 GCA_002930495.1 Cecropterus lyciades | reverse complement strand
AGTGTTATGCGCTGTTGTGTTCTGGTCTGAAGGGTATGGTAAGGGAGACATACTTTTCCGAGGCATTCCATCTTAGTCCTCAGGGGTAGCAACGCATCTGTGGCCAACCTTAGGTGCGACTTTGATCTTACCTAGGGTTGATTACAAATGTCCATGGGCGGCAGTAGCCACTTACCATCAGATGGACTGCAGGCTCGTTTGCTACTTCCATTCTATTTAAAAAAAAATAGGTAGATATTTTTAATTTTCACAATGCATGCACTTCTGTGGCCAATAAAGATTTAGTTTTCGTTATTAATTTACGTTGGTCTGAAAATCAAGGCCATCTACACTGACCCCATTTTTTATTCGTGATATAAAATAGTCGCAAACAACTCAGTGGAAATTAGTATTTCCTATTTTGTAAATAACACGATCCATTTGTGAATGCCGCGACCATGTTTAAAAATCTTCTAGATGGTTTGGTTTTGTTATGCATATGCGTATTAAATGAGCAAGGCCACAAAATAGGCGTATTAGCGTCTAGCATCCTGAATGTCACTGTAAAGCTGTGATCACATCTGTAGCTTGCACTAAAATATTTTAAATAATTTTAAACTTATGTTATATTGAAAATGTTTCTTAATAAAGACAAAATACGCACATTTTAATGGGGAAACGTAATTTACGTATGTTGATTGTTCTCTACATTATTCATACATGAAAAAAAAAACGATTGGAAATGCATAAAAAAGAGTTTTATGTATTTAAGTCTCGTACCTCCAGGAAATAGACTTTAAACATTAAACTATTTGTGTTTTATATGTATTGCTATAGGTAGAAAATAGAAAAATAGTTCACGAGAAGTAGACTGATATTATTTTCTTGATTCTACACATAGAAATAGCAAATAAAAGTACAATTTATGTTTCAGATTTGATAAAATAAGCTCATAATGTCACATAAATACATTTCAGCCTCCATCAATCGTTTTAAACGAAATAAATTATTAACTTTATTTTTGTGCGGGTAGTTATTCTCTACATGAAGTTAATGTTTCATAATAGAATCAGGATTTGAAACGATAACAAGACAAATCTTCGATATACTATATGATATTGCTTGCCATATACTATATCACGGGATATATAAAGTTAAAAGTAAAATTTTGATATAGATAGAGAGCTAGCGAGTGTTTCCGTATATGATTTGCACAAGTTTCATATCGAGGTAGATTGCAGTTTAGATCAGTACAAATTGATTTGGTCCAGTCATTTGATGTCCTATGTTGGTGCGTTTTCACGTCACAGCGGATTGAAGTTGCTTGCGAAGAAGAAGAAGTATGTTTCGGATACGAAAACATAGTTGGCAGACATTTTGCTCACTGATTTTTAGCTGTACAACTGTTTGAGATTCAAGGGAAAGGAATAAGGGAAAGGTATAAGAAAGGTCATAAAGGTATCGTTCCAATAGATTAAATCTTTAGTAATATTTAGCACACATAGAATTTTGTACTTGTAGCTTGCCGCGTGTGTCCGGTTGTAAAAAAAATCAAATGGTCTGCCTTTGGAATATCAGAGGCCTGAATGTCTGCCTTATACATTTCCCTGTTTTTCATGAGTAATTCAAACATCAGTCGAAGAGGCAGACATGTGCGCATAATATATAGCACACCATTTTTTTTTACATTTTTTTTATAGTATTGAAGTATCAAACGAGCATGCAGCCCACCTGATGGTAAGTGGCTAGTGCCCATGGACATCTGTAATCAACCCAAGGTAAGATCAAAATCTCATCTAAGGTTAGCCACAGGAAAAGTATGTCTCTCTTACCGCACTTACCCTTTAAACCAGAACACAACAGCGCATAACACTGCTGTTATTAGGTAGAAATAGGCGTGGCGATGGGGCCTCGGAGTCGGAGTCGGAGTCGAACAAAGAGTTCTACCACCTTCTAACAACTTCTATATTTTCGAAGCGCTGTCAATGGAAAACGCAGACTTAACACGATGGCAGATTATTTTTGCGCGGTCCTTCTCATAGTTCTTAATCGAACAATTCAAGTCTGCTTAGTGTGCACTTCATATATAGTTTTTTAAATTATAAAAATAACTAAAAAAATTGATTACTACAAAGGTCAGAACCCCGGATGGCTGCCTCTCCGATTTTTTGTCTTTACAGGATGACTGTGATCATCAGCCCCAGAGGCAGACATGTGCGCATAATATAGCACAGCTATTTTTTTTAATTTTCAAAACGCTGTCAATTGACAACGCAGCGCCACTATGGTGACAGACGTGGTCCTCAATATTTCTTAAGGTATAATTATGGCTATAAATAACGTCTGCCACGTGTGCTGATTATATAGAAATCATGCTCGCCAGCTCCCTAACCAATATTCCTGCTAAACCACTTGTGAACAATAAATAACAAAAGCCTGTGTAACGTCGTAGAGAGACAATAAACCATATTAGATTATATTTGAAAATGTTTAGATCATGACTCAAAGTTAGGAAACATCGGGAGTACCTACTCGGCTGATGAAATAGTAACCGATAAAATATTACAGCAAATTTTTTTTTTTTATTAAAATAGCCATCTCATCACAGTGTTATATTATTTCTAACGCTTCCGATTTTTGCAGACATAATCTCAGCAAGGCTGACATTGAAGTTCTAGGTCGCCAGGTTAGTTATGTAATTTGTGACATCATAAGTGATAAATAACGGTCGCTTATGCGAATTTTATTAGCATATTTTTTAGTGCGAGTAGATTTTTGGTGCGAAAGTGCGTCATTGATACTTACTTATTTGTGTCTTTTATGAAATTTCAGTAGTTAAAGAACATAATGCATATTAAGCGACGACGTCAATCCATTATTGTCGCACTGCTGGGCACGGGTCTTCTCTCAAAATGCGAGAGTTTTAAGTTGTACTTAGTCAACCGCGCTGGCTAAGTGGGAATTGGTAGAATTCACACCTTTGACAACTTTTGAAGTGAAACATCTATAGGCACATGTAAACCTGATTGTTCGCGTAGCAATCGCCATGCCGTATTTATTACTGCGCCATCTGTTATACATTTTGGAACTATTTAGAGTTGAACAAAACTAAGCGGGCTGCGATGTTAGTTCGACTTAGTGTTCGTAGATGGCGTTATTTGCATTATGCGACATATTCAGTTCCTGTCGCAATCTTGTATGTTATGCATATTTCTTGTACGAACACGACGTTGCACATCTGTTAGGCGTCCCGTGACGGCTATTTTTTGTTATTTTCAACTCTCATTAGTGTGTGTGTGTAGATTACGTCACGATGTTTTCCTTCGCCGAAAAGCAATAACAATTAATTTTTAAAACGCAGATCTTTTTATCGCTGCTATCTAAAGCTAAGTAGTAAATAATGAGAGAATCGTTTGAGAGATACGTCGTTACCTTTAAGGCCTGTCATTCCATCCACCTTAACCTTATCTTACGCTTACTACGCTCAGTTCAAAGTCTGAAATGGATGAGGCGTTTTAATGTAATGGATGAGGGGTTGTAATGTATGAATCACTCTCGCGTCTCCAAGTGATTCAGAGAAGGCAGTTGCTCCCCTGGAGATGACACCTAGGGTTTCCAAAAAATTCTTCACATAGGAATCCTTATGTTTGAGGTTATCAAAGGTCGCAGCGGGGCAACTGCCAACTGCTTCCTTTCCCACTTGTTCTTCGCCGTTACGCATTTGGCAGAGCGGTGGTGGTCATCCTTTATTTCTTTGAATGGCTGATATAGCGTGCTTCACGATGTCTCGCCATTTTCGCTCCTTTCCCACTATAAATTCAAAAATCAATGCCCCATATATCAAGTGAGGATTCAATAGGTGTCCACGCCTATCGTGCCAGGATTCGTTTCTGGATAAGTGGAACCAAACAAAAATTTACATACGTCAAGGTACAAAAAAACATACATCTATCAATTTATTTCATTTAATACAAGTTTGAAACAATGTTGGTGAACTTTTGTGGTAACCTGTTTTTTTTTTGCATATAATTAACCAGAGTTAAGTTTACTAGCGTACTTCGATCAATTAATAAAAGATGTAACAAATAAATAAAAATACGTTCATTTAACAAAATCCTTAACAACTACTAGCCGGGACTTCCGGGGTAAGTAGTCAGTGACACTTCTGATAGGATTGGTTTGGTTGCCAGCACTCTTTCATATGAAGCGACCATTTTAGTCCTCGGGAATAGCAACGAAATGAAGTCGATCACAGGATCGACTTCAGATAGAATCCTTGTTTTATATGAAGTAGCTTACGTATTCCATGGGCTGCATTAGCTACTTGCCATCAGGTGTACGTTGAAGTGATGAGCTGCATGCTCATTTGCTACTTCTATCCGATCAAAAAATAAAACGTCATATGACAGTTGAACCCACTTTTTGCCCTATCGGGCTCCACCCAGGTGAGCGTTTGGGCCTGCCGCATAATCTGGTCTCTACGACGGTATACGACCACACAAGGTTGGTTGGACGGTTTGAACTCTTGCGATCCGCAACCCCGGATGCCCCTTTTAGTCGCCTCTTACGACAGGCGTCAAACTCTAATATGATAACAAATTAAGGCAAAATTTGTTTTGTATATAAGCATATTTAGGAAATAAGTATAACAACACATGTTACCAGAATTTTCTTTAGTTACACGGACATTCACGTCACCATTTGGCGTCTCTCCCGACCCGTTTAGTGCGGTCACCGCACTCGCTTTAATTGAACGGGCCCTGATGTGCCTATTTGAAAATAAATACAAATAATTATAATTGTAGGTCAATTGGCTGTTAGCACTGTGCGAGATTTGCAAGATATGTTGGTGATTGTTCATTTATATCAGTTTACGGTCGTTATCGCATGGCTATTTCTAACATTACGTTTAGATTTAAATGAACAGTTCATTAACCGTCAAATTACACAACAATAATCAGCTTCTGAAAAGGACTCTATACCTACTTCACGACGACCAATCTCCACGACGACTATGTAGGAGTGTCAGAGAAGTTAAACGAATTTTCGTAATAATATTTTTTCTGGTGTTATGTAAATGAGGTTAGTATTTCAAGAAATCGGAGTAGTCGCTCATTTTAATTCAATTCCAGTTCTGATTTGAAGCGATATCAAACTTACAGTCAAAAGACCTAAATATTATATACATAATATCTATTGCTGCTTATTATCGGTCCTCCAAAATATCTTTTTGCAAAATCACACGTACATACGTTCGAAATTCGGAGAACATCACCCTCCTTCTGACGCAGTCGGGTGTCGTGTAAATGTAAAGCGTGATTCCAGTCAAACTAGTATGAAGAAATCAAACTAGTAATCTTGTAAAATGACCTGTAAATAATTAGTAGTAATTGTCTCAAACAATGAAAGGCCACGTCTTTGTAGGTGAAAATTTATAAGGTTTACAAAAGAAGACCTTAATTTTCTACCTGATAAAGTTACGATTCTAGATGTTCGTATGGTCGGACTGGAGAATTTATTTAAAAAACCGGTCAAGTGCGAGTCGCGAGACCGACTCGTTGACTTGACTTGTACGAAGGGATCCGTACCATTATTTATAAAAAACGGTAATAAAATCACGTTATCCGGGACCTCCCCTTAAATATTTATTTTATTTATTTTTAGTATTTGATAATATAGCGGCAACAGAAATACATCATCTGCTAAACTGACACTGTGAAATTTCAACTGTCTAGCTGTCACGGTTCATGAGATACAGCCTGGTGACAGACAGACGAACATCGGAGTCTTAGTAATAGGGTACGGAACCTTAAAACGTATGTGCGACTTAAATAAAAACTATGTCCGTCCGTACATTCGATCACATTAATGATCGAAGGTCCGCACAAATATAATAATCAAGGATGACACCTACCACGACTCCATTTGAATTTATTATGTAGATATATTGTTATCTAAATATTTTACTATGTTAGCATACACGAATATGTAATTTTCTGGCTCACATGTAAATTATGTGTATTCAAATGTTATTTTTGTAAATTCTTATTCTGGTTGTTACAATTCAATTTCGTTAAAATAACTAGTAGGTAAGTTTGCTCTCATTATTCATGTTTGAATTAATATTGTCATTAATTGTGTATATAAGATGGACGAATTTAATTATAGTAAATAAATGAAATGAATATATAACGTTGATAAAACGTAATTAATTAATATATACATGTATAGAAAAAAAAATACATTATTTTTATACATATTATATATAAAATACTTACATTGATCTAGAAGTAGCAAAGGAGCGTGCAGTCCATCTGATAGTAAGTGGTCATTTTCGCCCATAGAACAGGGCTATGTATATATGCAAGCAAGTTTACATGGAACATAAAATTAAATTTAAAATTTACGAAACCCCCAACTATATAAAGATAAGTGAGCAACCAATTAAAAAGTCATAAATAATATTTATAGATGAGCCATCAAATTCGAGCGAGTTACACCTATATTTTAGTAATAGAAATATAACATTTGCTCGTTAAAATTGTACTACAATGTCGCGGCGGTGTACCGCTTAACTTAGACGCCTTATTCCCCTAGGATTCCATATTTATTAGTTACGTTCAATTTGTACATTAACAAATTATTTTATTTTGTTTTATTGGAGTTACATAAACTTCTATGTTCTTAGTTGAGCCATCTAAGCAATATCCTAAGGCAGGGATTCCCAATGTGTGGGGCGCGGCGACCTAGTGCGCCGTAGAAAGTAATGAGGGGCGCCGTGAGTCACATTGATTTGACTAAGTTATTCTACTTTTATATAAAAAAAAAAGTTTATACTGAGGTTGTTTTAAATTTTGTGCCTATCTACCTAACTGATATAACTGTATGTATTGTAGATATCTATTTGTTTCAACTATATTCAATCTACATAACGTAGCGATCCAATCTACGTATATAAAGTGCCACGGAGCCCTACCCTAGATAGGGTATAGGGCGCCGACGGCTGTAAAAGATTGGGAACCCTTGCCCTAAGGTATTTCAAGGTATTCTAACTTACTCCTCAGAGACCGCGCCTATATTCAGCTTCATATAACAGGTGTAAATTGACGGCAGGGTCAACAACAAATAAGCGTGCAATGCAATTAACCTGCTGTTAGATCAAGTACATGTAGTTTTACTTCTGCCAGAAAACACGCCAACCCTCCAGAATATAAGACTCGCTATTTATTGCACTTAACAATCATTATCCCCAATACGAATAAAATTATCCCTGATATTCATTTCACTTAAAATTCTCCTCCCTTATTTCTAGGAATGTGCAGAAACAAAAAAGTCGTACACGTACGAGCAACTCCAGAAGAACATGGCTATATTCGCCACTTCCTTGAGAAAGAAGTTCGGATTGAAAGAAGATGACATCGTTGCTGCCATGTTGCCGAACTGTCCAGAGTTTCCCGTTGTCGCCTTCGGGACCCTTCAGGCTGGGTGCGTGCTGACTCCTATCAACCCTATATATAAAGAACGTAAGTTAGATAATGAAGAATTTACTTTTATTCATTTGGAGTTATTTTTACTATACTAGCACCGACCCGCGTGGCAGAGCGGTCACCATACCGGTATGACACGCAATGGGTCCCGGGTTTGATCCCCGGCCACACAGTCATCTGAATGATGAGTTTAGATTTCTGTTCTGGGTCTGGGTGTTTGTGTATTCGTCTTTGTGTGTCCATGGCACCCACGACACAGGAGAAAATCCTAGTGTGGGGCTATGAGTGTAGAAAGCGTTTATGTTATGTTATAGCAAAACAACATGTATTCTATCCGAAATATTACCATCATTAAAGATGTTTGGAATAATATGTTGAAACTAGAACATATTACTCCTAATTTAAAATGTATAAATTAGTGTTGCGGCAGTCACGGTGCAGTTTGATCAGAAAAAAAATAATACTTCCACCTTTAATTTTTAATGATATTGTAATGTAACATTGATTTCCATTTACAAATAATAACAAGACAACATTTTACAACCAAAAATATAATCGTCTTTTTTAAGGAAAGATGCAGAAGCATTAAAAAAACCCGGCTTAACTTGTGTTAAATTGGGAACATTATCAGAAATATTATTTGGCCTCGAATATCTATATCCTGCCTGACCAAGTCACACACTACGAAAATCTCACTGAATTGTTCAAGTGACTTTCACACAGCGAACAGGAACTACGAGTATATGACAAGGCTAGAAGGAGACAGGCCCTAAACATAATAAATGTTTGTGTAGTGATATTCAATGCAATATCAAGTGTTACATTATTTTCATTTAATTATATCTACATTTATAATTGAAATATCATCGATACAAAACAAAATATTAATATAATGTTCAATAATTTCGACAAACACTAGATATAGTAGTGATAATACGATAATCACTTTGTTTGTCCGAATGCATGGGGTTAAAGTCACCTAGTTCAATTCTAGTTAAAAAGTTTTGAATTCCCTAAGATTATATATCTGGTTAATACACTAACAGTAATAGAACACCTAGAGCTAATCTTGCTATATATTCTTATTTTCAGTTGAAGTAAGCCACCAAGTTTCTACCACCAATCCAAAAATAATAGTAACTATACCCGAATGCTACGAAGTTGTATTAAAAGGAGTTGAACATGCAAAGAGTCAAGCAAAAATAGTCCTAATCGATAAACCAAATAAATCAGTACCCAACGGCACAATCAAGTATTCAGAAATAGCAGAATCGGGTGAAGCTGATTACGCTTTGCTAGACAAAGTGGATAAACATAATGAAGATGTCGCCTTCATCCCATTCTCAAGCGGTACAACAGGATTGCCGAAGGGAGTTGAAATTACATACAAGAATCTCAAAGCAGGGATCGAGATTATGCAGAATGAAAGGAATAGTTTTCCAATACTCACACAAGGTAAATTTGTACATTATTACTTAAAGACGCGTAGAGCAAAATGAATTAACCAATCCATCCAGCTTTTCGAGGTCCACTGCTGGACATAGGCCTCCCTTAGATCATCCCCTAGCCATCGGGCTATTCGAGGACGCTTCTTCCCCATCAGTTATCATTCTTTGAAGGATTAATGAATTCAATTATTATTAATGCTGATTTGAGATACACATAGTAGGTATGTTCTGTGTTGTAAAATGTCTTTACACTATCTTGGTGAAGGTGATGTAGAAAGATATGGATTATTTCTCAGGATTAAAAGGGTTTAGGTTATAGTCTACGTTGAGTTGGTGGACGTGACACATTTTAACACTTAATAATATGGAAAACACTCGGGTGTGAAGGACGTCTAATGACGTTTGTTTTAAGAGCTTGTAATTACAATATAAGTTAATGATAACGACGTTAATGATTCTATTTATTGTCTAGAACTATTAAATTTTCAAATTGCTCAGTCCTTTTGCAATATTGCTCGGAAATACATTTTTGCAGTTATGTACAATCTGGTTGGAGTGTATAATCCCGTTCATTGCCTCAATCATTCACACGTTTTGCAACTTTGTTAGTGTCTATTAGAAGTACCAAAAACACACATCTATTTTTCATTTTATCTCTAGTAGCAATTTAAACCAAAATGGTTTACGTACGTTAGTGATCGATATTTTATGAAAAGTGATTATGAAATTTTAATTTAAGGTTTATTATGTCTCACGTAAACTTAACAAAGTAGTTGTGTTTATAAAAAAAAAAAAAACATTTTTAAAATTATTTTATAGTCTTTTTTGTTTGTTGTGTCATTGACGACCCACGTGGTGGAGCGGCCACCATACCGGTCTGAAATGCAGTGGGTCCCGGGTTTGATCCCCGGCCAGACAGACATCTGAATGATGAGTTAAGATTTCTGTTCTGGGTCTGGGTGTTCGTGTATTCATCTTTGTATGTCCATGGCACCCTCGACACAGGAGAAAATCCTACTGAGGCCTTATGAATGTAAAAAGCGTTTATTGCATTTTCTTACTACGTTTTTATTATTAATAATTATTAATTAGTAGTATGATTAATATTGATTAAATTAATAGTAAGAAACTCTTATAATATAACATTCATATACTGGTCTTTAATCAATTATAATTAAAATGTAAAATCATGATGTAGGTATGTTGGTACGTTAAAGGATGAATACATAGTTACGAGCACAAGGTGTTAGTGTAATAGAAAGAAATATAATGCTTCATTGCGAGCTATAAAATCGTGTAATAAAGGCATAGCATATAAAACGTGTTTCATATCAAAATATTACAACGTAACGAAATCTTAAAATCTAAAGTCTTAAGTCTAATACTCTTAATTAAAAAATTTCAGGCGATTTCCAAGACATCGTTCCCTGCATTCTCCCGTTCTTCCACATCTATGGCCTGGTCATCACGTTAATTGGCCACTTGGCTAAGGGGTGCAAGCTGGTCACCGTACCACGATTCTCTGCTACTTTGTATTTGGACATATTGAAGAATCAAAAGCCAACGCTGTTGTACGTTGTGCCACCAATCGGTGAGTGAGTGTTTGGTGGTATGGGAGAGATACTTATACAAATCAGTCATAAGGCATTAAGGCATATTGCATGCTGCAAGCATGATAATAGTTATAAGTTTGCCAAATCCAAAAAAATAATCACAGCGATGAAAATAAATGTACCCATTTCGATTTGTTTAAACAGGACAGAGTTGACATACTTTCATTTAAAGTAGTAAAATTAGACTAAAAATACGTTTCTCTGAAGTCTGTCTCAGAATATTTAGGACTCAAATATTTGCACACTAAACAGTGCAGTCCGTGCGTTAGTTATAGTTGTCAACTAGGGAAAATAATGTTTTGTTATGGATCTGGGTGTAAGGTGAAAAAAAACGTGTAGCTTCTGCAAATAAAGACTATGCAGAAGTTATTTCACGTCACTGTTTAAAACGAGTCGTAAAATAAATTATTCGTCAACTTATAGATAATTATATCTTCTGGACTCACAAAGAAATGTCTTATCATTAAATATGTTTTGTGAAAGTCATCCTAAGCATGCAAAAGTAAGATTTTTACAACAGTCACGTTCCGTGTAATAACTATGTATTCTAGTCAGAAATATCTGTCTGTAGCTCGCTTGTTTAGCTTTATTATGAACAATCTTTTGTCATTTTGTCTATCTTATGTTGTCTCTCAGTATGTGTATCTTTATAAAGTATTGTGTAAACAAGGATGTCTAGTATTTGTTTCCAACTAGATTTAAGATATTGACGACTCGCGGGGCGGAGCGGCCGCCATACCGACCTGAATGATAAATTTAAATTTCTGTTTTGGGTCTGGGTGTTAATGTATTTAACTTTTTGTATGTCATTGGTACCTACGACATAGAAAAAATCTAGTGTCTATGGTTATATAATACGGGTTTTTTCAACTAGATGTTTTGTAATAAATAACGAACTGATGTGATGAATGTCAATGATGTTATTTTTCAGTAATTCTTCTGGGCAAGCATCCTGATGTCAAAGAAGAGCATTTCCGTCACGTCAGAAACATAATCTGCGGAGCCGCGCCATTAGCCGCAACTGATGTTCAGGCGATTATGGAAAAATGTAATGTAAGTTTGAAGATTGTTTAAAGAATGAGGAAATTTTTGAAGGCTGAAAAGAAAGAATGAAAACTATTAGTATAATTCTAGCGGGAATTTTGTCCCGTCACTCTTATTACTAACATGAAGCAGTTCATGCGTTTAGTTGACTTAAGTTCGAGGGGATTTTATGCTGAGGAGTGAACGCATTTGTATTTGACTTCAGGTAGAAAGTTTGTTCTAGGTAGAGTTGGTTACAGATGATCACTTAACTTTATCCTCTATAATTTCATCATAGATTTCTGTTCCAAGTGATAAAGTGACGCACATTATACATGCAAACACGTGGGACACGCCTTATTTTCCATTTACCCGAGGGCCACAAAAAAAAGGTTTCAGGCGACATTTCCATTTTTAACGAATTTCCCGGCCTGCAAGATTAGATGTATGGGACATTTGTTTTCAATGCTCAACGTCGAAGCTTGCAACGCCAAGTTTTATGGCCCTCAGGTAAGAGTAGATAAAGATATCAATGGACTGTAATTTTAATGATAAGGTACTACGTATCTTCTGATAACAATTGAGATCGTTAGTTTAACATACTCACCTACGGAAAAATATTTTGCTCCTTTAAAACGTCTAATTACAATCTATTACATTTCTTTAATAAATTTATAAGTTATTTCTAGATAATTTTTTTTCTAACATGGAAGTAGCAAACGAGCATAAATCCACCTGATGGTAAGTTGTACCTGTCGCCCATGCACATTTGTAATCAACCCCCGATCATACCAGTGAGATAATACCTGAGGTTAGCCACAGTTGCGTTGCTACCCCTAAGAACTAAGTTGAACCTCCTTGAATATGTATGTCTCCCTTACTACACCCTTCAAACCGGAACACAGCAGCGCTATACACTACTGTTAGTAGGCAGAAATAGGTGCAGTGGTGGCGCTTCGGAAGTTGAACCACAAAGTTCTTTCACCTTGATGAATTGAATGAAAAATCTCGTATTAGGCGCCGTAGTCACATTATAAGGGTTCCACTTATCCCTATTATGACTTTTCAGGGCCAGCTTGAATTCAACCAAGGTTACGGTGCAACTGAAACATCAGCTCTTACCACTTCAACCTTGAAGGGCTCCAAGGATCTGGACTACTCTGCAAGTGGTGTTCCCATGGCTAGTGTCACCATGAAGTTTGTGGACCCTGTGACTGGCAAAGCAGTTCCTATTGGAGAGGTATCATTCTTGACTAGTATAACAATTATTATGATACTATTAGTCACTTTTTTTGCTAAGATAAAACGTATTGACGTATATTTATTTAACCATAAAAAAATTTGGCTTTTAGTTTTTGTACATCCGCTGATAGAAAACAATTCATGATATTGATAACCTCTTTTCTTCGGGAAGTCGGTAAAAATTATCATCTTAAAATTAGTAGTTAAGTAGCAAGAGATATATTTACTTAATAAACAAACAATTTTATGCGCAGTTCTCGTGATCTCAGTTTCTTGCAACGGAAAAAATTCAAGGTCTATATTAAATAATGATGGGGATAATCATTTAATATGAGTAGATTGTCTTTGTAATTCAATAGGTAATTTACATAGAAGATAAATCTGCTTTAATCGTACAAATATTCCATTTCTTCATAAAAACTACGGAACTGCGAAATTACTTCAAATTACGCAACAGGTAAAAGGAAAAATTTATGAAACTATTATATTTGATTGCTTCAAGTCTGGAATTAAATTATCTTTTATATTTCTTATAGTTTGCAAATAGTCTCAAAGTGTACAAATATATTTTAATTCATAAAAATATGTAAAAAGGAGGGATAGCAATCTGGATAAAGCATGGCATATTTAATAATTTGTTTCTTAATACTTATGTTAATTATTTTATATTATTGTATGTATATTATATTTTATGTTTCAATTATGCATATAAAATATACTTATACATATTTACAACATACCTTAATAGTTTAATATAAATATTGTTACTATGTTAAACTTCTTTCTATTTATTTATAAATATCATCGCAGACAAACAACTTAATCTGCTGACACTAAAAATCGTTAGGCTATTGGCACCAACTGTATCGAAGACACTGATTGTAGCTTCAGTCTACGTGTGGCATTCGATAAACAAATTCTCCGTTTATATTTAGCCAATCTAAAACAGTCATTGAACTTCCCATACGATCGCTCGCTACGAATAATGTGACATTATTATTCTAGTGCTTTTAGATTCACTCAAACTTAGTCATACTTAATATATAAGTACAAATCAAATAAAAATTCAAACATCTTTATTGTAAACTGAAAGATAGATAACGAAAATAAATACACAAAAATATTGATCACTTCCAGACAACCTCAAAGTTGTTGAGGAAAAGTATTTTACATGCAAGAGAGGGAAAGGATAGTACAGACTTGATTTTATTTCTAACAATAAGATAATAAAATAATGCGAATTAGCATATATTTATTGATGTTTTTTATTTGCGTCGATTTGCTGAAAATGGAACCAAGTTAAAAGAAAAAATATGGTCTATTATTAACTAAGAAGTTTTAGTAATTTAAAAACTAATCTCTGATAGAAATACGAAAATTAAAATGAAATTAGGTACAAGTATCTACCTATACTAATATTTTGTTACAGACTGGCGAACTGTACGTCAAGGCACCAACAGTGATGAAGGGTTATCACAAGAATGTGAAGGAAACCAAGGAATCGTTAACGGATGATGGTTACTTCAAAACCGGTGACTTAGGGTATTTCAAGCCAGAATCTGGTTTGTATATCACAGACAGAATAAAAGAATTAATCAAGGTAATTTCAATAATTTATTACTATTAACATAATGATATTAAATATTTTCTTGTATTCAAATAATTTTATTAAAACTTTATATCACCTATTACCAATAAATGAATTAGTATAAACTAGTATACTTGTAAATCTTTGCTGGTAGAATATCTTCAGGCGTATTGTATGTAGGACTTTTAGTAAGGGTTTTAAAATTGCTGTTACAGGTTAATATTCTGTTACAGGTTAAAGGAATGCAAGTAGCTCCAGCAGAATTAGAAAGTATTCTCAGATCACATCCCGCGGTCCAAGAGGCAGCTGTTGTTGGAATACCACATCAGTTTTATGGCGAAGCGCCTAAAGCTTTTATAATAAAGAAAAATGGTCAAAGTGCGTCCCCTGAAGAACTCCAAACATTTGTAGCGGACAAGGTGGCAGCTTTTAAGAAAATTGAGGAAGTTGTTTTTGTAAACGATATCCCTAAAACAAGCTCTGGAAAAATTTTAAGAAAAGAATTAAAGAAAATGTATGCGTAATACATTTATGTTGGAATCTGTGATTGAGTGACCAAGGCTGATTTGAAGTCTTGGAAATGAATTTGTTTACATAATTATATAATAACTTGAGGTGTTTACCGTTTTAAAAAAGCGGGAAATGGCAATTGATTTTTTTTTATAAAAGAGCGATATATTGTGGTGTAAAATATTATAATTGTTATGGCTAATTAATTTAGTAATAAACATAGTTAGCTAGCATATTAATAAAATAAGCTTGGAGTGGTATTTTTGTAATAATATTTGATAATATTAGTAATATAACTATGGTGCTAATATTAATTGTTAAGTAAGTTTATTATATTTATGAGTAAATAAAAAATGTCAAGTAGATACATATTTGGTATTTTTTTTTTAGAATTTTATAGTCATGGGACATATGTTCAAAAATATTTTAAAAGTTGTACATTGTTAGAAATATATAGGGATATTATAATCTGTTGTTTTGTTATTTTTGTTTCAATTTTAACCACTTACTTTTTGCTACGATTTACTCAATAAAGCGACATATTTTAAAAGATTCTCACCTAAAACCAATTCTTGATTAAAAATAATCATAATGAGCCATCAAGTTATTGGCCTCTGTTATTGCTGTCACTAGTGACATAGTCGTAGGTGATATATCAAAGTAATTTACCGTTTCATCATATCGTATAATCTGAATCCTCGTTTAAATAAACAGTTGAAATACAATAAAATTTACGGCTTTTCGAGTGGACGTCAATTTTAGGGTTTTATAAAATTTTGAGGGTCGGTACGGTTTACAGACCCATTGTTAGGTTTGAGTTTCTTTGCAGAGAAAGATGCGTAGCTAGGTTCTTACTAAGTCTCTCGTCAACCCATTATTTTCCAACTGTTGGGCAAGTATTTTTCCATACACACAAATTTTGCACACCTTTAAGAACCCTTTTTTTTAGTGAATTCTGAGGTGTACAGGTTTCCTCGCGATGATTTCCTTCAACGCAAAGCAATGATAATTAATTTCTAAGTACTGGTTGAGTACTTGTTTCCACAGTAAACATTATTATGAGGAAGATTCAGGTCTGAATGGCAGGGAACCTGAAACCTCCAGTACAAGACCAAATATTGCTGAGCTATCACTGCCTATATAAAAGTTAACGACAAACATAGAAAGCAAAAAATGAGTATTGGATTCCCTCTCCACCTCATAGCTATTATAATGGATCCAATTAACCAAGATAATTCATCATTAAGATCATCAAGACTACGATGCCAAAAATTGATCGAACAAAAGAAACTCTTATCAGCTAATCTTAATATGTATGTCGGATCATCATTATTATTAGGTCCCTCTTCGGACATTACGTGGGTAATCGTGTAAAGAGAAACAGAAGACACTCTATAAACATTTTCATTACGTTAACAATTTAGCACAGTATAAACCACAGCAAGCAAACGAAACAAATAATAGTTCTTAGAGAGCTCAGTTACCGCTCTCCACGATGGCAGAACGGTAACTGAACGCCGTACACGCGTACCGCCCCACCTGACTCTGTTGTAGCACGAAGTTATCAGAGTGTCGATCGACGTCATCGCGACGGTGCTGCAACGTCCAAACTAATGACCATCTACGATATATATAAATTAAGTGTCACGTTGTTTGTCCGCTATGGACTCTTAAACTACTGAACCGATTTCAATCAAATTTGCACACCCTATGCAGTTTGATCCAACTTGAATGATAGGATAACTCTATCTATATCTTAATTTATAGTCACAATATTAAATTTTTACCAATTATTTGTTTTTTATCTGCAAGTCACAATTATCTGTTAGCTCCATAAGATTCTAACAAATGGAATTTGCATTGCCATAACCTTCAGTTCGGTACTAAACTCCAACCACAACACACAAAAAAAAAAATAATAACCAACGAAGTGGGCATTGGCCTGCTAGTTACTTATATGTATAAAGAGTGTCAAATTTATACGTGAATTGGCAGACTTGTGGATGCTTTGCACACAAATGTCATTCGAAATCATTTAAAGCATTTCAATCATCATTTAATCACACCATGGTGATAAAAGCGAATATAAAAAAATACTTTCCTTATGTATGGTAAAAAGGTAAATACTTTTACACTTTAGAAGTAATATTCCAGCAAAATGCTATTTTCTAATTACTATTCTAAAGATAGTTAATAATTTGAAATATCACGATTATTTGTACATATTTTGTTGATTATTGTATACTAGACTAGCTGAAGTACCCGTGAAAAGAAAAAAGAAAATTAGAAAATTAAATGACCTCGTATATGAAATCAAAAGTTTGCAATCTTTTAGAGTTATTTTATTTAAAATTGAAATATTAAAGTCTGATACCAAACGGTGTAGTCACGTCACTAAAATAGTCAAGATCTTTATATAGCGAAAAATATCGAATTAAAAAGTAGCCTATAGACTGACCAGTTATATAACTACATCCATGCAAAAATGTCATGTAAATCTGACCAATGGTTTTTGCGTGATTGAGTACCACACCGACTGACACAGAGACACATCATCTCATTTTTATATATTAGTATAGATTAGAGATGTGCCGGATCGTTAAAGTAATAGATCCGCGGATACGGATACGAATACGGATCATAGGTGTCCAGATCCGCGATATGGATAAGGATCCCAACTTTCTTACAAATTTACTTACCCGTGTCCTTGAAGCGATTGCTTTATTGACAAGTGTCTGCCTGTGCCCTTAGTACGAGTTTATTACCGTCAACCCATTATTGTCCCACTGCTGGGCACGGGTCTTTTCTCAGAATGAGAAAGTTTCATGCCATAGTTCACCGCGCTGGCCAAGTGCGAATTGGTAGACTTCACACACCTTTGAGAACTTTTTTTTAAAGAACTCTCAGATGTGTAGGTTTCCTCACGATGTTTACCTTCACCGTAAATCAGTGATAATTAACTTCTAATACGCACCTAATTTTAGAAAAATCAGTGGTGCGTGCCTAGGATTCGAACCTCGGACCATCGATTGAGAGGCCGAGTTTCAACCATTCGGCTATCACTGCTCATTTATCATTACATATCATTCCAAATAACTGTCATTGTATGTACTAACATATAATGTTACGATATTGATTTTTGCAAAATGTGTTATATATTAGAAACAAAATAGAATTTAATACTATTTTATTGCTACCTCATTGCCTGTGTACATTTAGAAGTTCGTATGTATAATGAATTTATAAATAATATGAATTTAATAATAGGTATAAAAGATCCGTTTTAGATCCACCCAAAAAGTAGCGGGTACGGATACGGATCTCCGGCATATCACTAGTAGATAGATATACAATCTCCTGGCGGCTCCGCCCGTTTTGAAAATATTTACCACCACTATACGGTAATGACTATACCATGTGTTAATCCAGGACATAAAATTATCTTTGCGCAAAATTTCAGCGAAATCCAAGCAGTAGCTTTGGGTGAAATAATAACAAACATATATATATCATCACAATCAAAGATGAACATATGCGTCTATACTTGCGTGTGATCCCGTCCCCTTTTAAATTTTAATGCACAGAAACCTTTAAATAGTTTCGGGTTTTGACAAATAATTGAAGTTAAAATCATTTTTCCCATTGTTTCCCATATATACACACTGACATAAGATCCCGGTCTCGAATGCCTGCGTGGTGTCTCGAAATAAATTCACACTCTTCCCGTAAATGTTATATAACTAAGATTATAAAATATCACAGTTATGCAATATCTATTCATACCTTTGTACGAGCTTATTACGTTTCCTCAATGTACATTGCACGTTTAAGTTTTTGTTTTCAGCCATATTTTGCAATGTCCGTCAATGCAATGATAGGCGAAAACGTAAACAATGATTTTTAGAGAAACATAAAAACTCGTACTAAGAGCACTGTTACTAAGGTGTCAGGATAAGTGCATTGTCATCCATAGAAGCCATTCGTCATTACTGAGGTCACTGGAAATGAGTTAGTAGTAACGGTCGTACGATTGTTTAACGAAGGGAAGGAATTATAGGGGGTAGAACCAGTGTAGTTCGGCCGGGGAGGTAGCACCGCCACACTTATTTCTAGCGTGAAGCATTTTGGAACGAAGTTCCTTATCGCGCGTTGTGAAAGGGGGCTAGACGGAAAA
>MOOZ01044705.1:330472-342395 GCA_002930495.1 Cecropterus lyciades | reverse complement strand
GGGGTTGAAGAGGGTTATATAGGGCTACTGAGTAACTAGTTGGCGCTTCCTCGCCTGAACGTCCTGCCGCTCCTGGCGGGGGACGCGTCGGTCTGCTCCTCGGGCTCTGGCTCTTGCACCGACCTTGATGTTGCTGGGAAAGAATTTTAATGTTATATTACTATGTATCATAGCTCATAATTACTATACTTTCCATCGCTAGATTTTATGAATTTTGGAGTTTTTGAAGGGATTGACTGCGAATTCCATATTTCGACAGCGCCACTTTTGTTATTTTCATAAGTATTCACAGTATTTTAACTATCCTATTCAATTCAATAATTTGAAATATTGTAGTCGAAGATCTGGTCGCACTGGACGCACGTGTGGTCTAATATGTTACATTATTATTTGCAAATAATCGGTCTGCTCGTAAATTAAGCGTAAATCGACTTAATTGTGACTATGGGTAATCAATAGGTATCAATACCATTCTTACTTTTTAGTTATTCGGAGTTTATATATTATCGACTCATATCAAGTTTTTACCAGAGGGCCATAAAACATTCGCTTTAAGCGCTAAAAACAAATATAAGTTTGTTATCTTATAAGGCTAGGAAGTTTTGCAGCAAGTCCTAGTCGTAGCGTAATTTTCCATATTAAAAAATATAATGTAATTATAAATAATAGTAAAATGAAGTAAAATTTATTTCATGATATAATAGTGACGTAATTTAATTATTATATATTTTACAAAGTTAATATAATTATAGATCTTAATAATCTAATTCGACAAACTGTATAATTTTAAGACGTCTGAAGATAATACATATTCATCAACACGGGTCTTGTTGGGTGTCCAAATGCGAGTATGAATAAGTTACGGCTGAAGATGGATATGAATAAAAACTTGAGCTTAGAACACGGCTAAACTTAAGTTTTTATTCATATTTTAAGTTAAATATGAATAACTTACGGTTAAAGTTGGATATTAATGGAATTGGCGGATCGTAGGTAAATTAAAAAAAAGAAAGTAAAATTCAAATAGCATAAAATTCCTGTTAGTTATGAAAAAACACTACCACCGGAGTCGAAATTTATTGAACACTTGCTTTGCCCCGCGGTTTCACACGCAAACTGCAACTGCATATAAAATTGCAACATAATTTTAAATTGTAATATCTTTTCATACAGTAAATGGATATTAATAGAATAATCTTACTTCAAATTACGGACAAAAAATATATTTTACACTGACACATACAAAAATTGTTAAAAATGCCGTGTTCCGCAAACCATTTATTTTGCAAATATTTGTGATGTACAGTCAGAACTATCATTATTACTATATGTATAGATGGATGATTGGTTTCTTATCGATGTCGATCTTTTAATGCTAATGCCAATTATTATTTCAATTAGATATTTTTAAATTTATTATTTTTTGAGCTGACCTCGTGAAAAATTTAATCTTATCTGGGACTTGTTACAGATATCCCTGAGCGGCAGTCATTACTTGCTCACTATTCGAGGACTGCATGCTCGTCTGCTACTTCAATTCCGTGAAAAATTTAGTTCCAAGTAACTTTTAGGAATATTAAGAAAATGGCCTCGAATACTTTAAATACGGCTAAAAGGACCCTAAAAGTTTTATACAAGGGACCAAAATGCGCGAAGTACACAAGCGCGAGTTTGAGGAAACACAGCGTATGGACACAAGACAATATAGTGAAATCTCCGTATAAAAGTGTTGAGATTCCTAGTTGTAGTTTATACGAGTATGTGTGGCAGAATGTGGATAAATGGCCGAAGAAAACTTTGTCGGTAAGTGTTTAAGTTAAACTTTTACTATCTCCCTCTCGGTGCTTCTGAGTGCAACTTTATTTTGTTCTACTGCTGGGTACCTCTCTCATCTCTTCCCACAACTAAGGCAGGCTTGTGGCATAATCAAGTACTCTGCTACAATGCAAAATCGTAGAATGAGGAACGGGTTAGTGTTGTACCGTTAACTTAACTTATTCAAACACGTGTAAATAAGACGTGTTAAATTTAGCTTTTAGCAGTAAGCCTTGATGTATTTAACATTGTTTCATTTTGCAGATCACTGTGCTATAAAGCAACCCAAAATAAGATAAAATCATAGGTGCATTGCAATTGACGACAGATTTGGATGTGTCAACGTTTGTTACTTTACTTGGCTATTATGTTTTTTGAATCATTGTATAAACTACTACTCTTTACTTTAAGTCCCCCTTTCCCATATGGGCTTTTGGCTGGCGACGCATGTACCAATATTTGAAATAGTTCTGCCTTATAAATATCAAATACCGCAAGGGCTGCCTCCATGGTATCCACTCAAAGTAGTTAGATTCCTAATAGGTAAGATAGCAAAAGTGGAGTAGAGCAATACCTAATGATATAATTTAAATATTATAATGTAAATTATGTCATGTCACTATCATAAACTTAATCAAAATCAAACTAATTTTCAGGTTTGCGCAAACACAGGCAGAAGTTATACATACGAGAGAGGCCATGTGATAAGCAAAACTTTCGCTGCCAACCTTCGGAAAAAGTTTAAGATAAGAGATGGCGACACCGTCGCTGTTATGTTGCCAAACGTTCCTGAATTCCCGTTGATAGCAATGGGAATCATAGAAGCCGGTGGAGTGGTTAGCACTATCAATCCCATTTATACAGCACGTAAGTAAATAATATTTGTTTTCTTTTTGTTTATAGTATTTCTTAATTTCCATATTATTGGTTCTATAACACAAACATCAATTATTCAGATTAAAATAAGTGTAACGTTGTGACTGTGTTTTCGGAACATCTTATTGCTCATATGAGGGGTTTGGTAAGTTTGAATGCACTAAAAATATGGAAGGCCATTAAAGGAATTATGATTCAAAAAGTTCAACTGTATCAGGAATATTTTTACTACTCTAAATCAGATATTAACCAAACATAATTTTCTTTTTATATCCTCTGTGGAGAGTGACTGCGATGTGAACGGCTTCAATTTCAGATGAAGTGCAGCGTCAGCTCCTTATGTCAGATGCGAAGCTCATGGTAACACTTGCTGGAAACGTAAACACTGTGAAGGATGCACTAAAAATAGCCAAACTGAACATTAAAATAATTGTGGTCAAGGCCAACGGCGATGCTTTACCAGATGGCACAATTGCTTTCAACGAACTTAGTGAAGATGTTAATGTAGATAAGACTTGTTTGAAAGAAGTAAAACGAAGTGCAAATGATATATGTTTTTTACCGTATTCTAGCGGTACAACAGGACTGCCTAAAGGCGTGGAGCTGTCTCATTTTAACCTTATTGCAAACTGTGAACAGGTTAATGACCCTTTGATCCGGTGTCACCAAGAAACAACTGGTAAGGTTGCTGTAATTTTAGTGTATTTACATATGTATAAAAGACCCTATAATACTAAATTCGGATTTGATTTAAATACACGTTCGTATACATATATCTAATCAGATAAAAACACAGGCATAGTATGACAACGTATTATGCCCGAGTGATGATGTTGATTAAATTCAGTTATGTTTAAATTTTATCAATCAATATCGTATTTGTAGTAAATTTAAATAATAAAATATAATCCCATGAACGTGTTGGTTTTTATGGATAAAAATAAGGATAGTTTATCTTTTAACGGAAGTAGTACAGCAAACTAATATTATCGACAAAGGGAAGAGGAGGGGTTTTTCATCAGATTTAAGTAGCAAACGAGCATGCAGAACTCATGGTTATAAGTAACTTCATATATAAACAAGGTTTCTATTTGAAGTCGATCGTAGATGCGTTGTTACTTTCGAAGACTAAGATGGTCGCCTCATGTATAGGTCAGTATGTCGGTAACCATCGAAACGCGAGAACTGCTTTACACTAGAAATAGGTGAGGTTGTGGTACCTTCTACTAAATGTAAAAATCAAAATAACACATAAGGCTTTGCAACGTTTATTTTTATATAAAATCAGGAATATTTTTATACATTTTAGAATCACATCAAGACAAAGTTATGGCAATACTGCCATACTTCCATATCTACGCAGCCACCATGATAATGTTCCATAAGATGGCGAACGGCATCCAGCTGGTTTCGCTACCCAAATTCCAACCAGAGACTTTCCTGGACGCACTTGTGAAATACAAAACGAATGTGATGTTTGTTGCTCCGCCAATAAGTAGGTATTTTTTTATAGTATGGAAGTAGCAAAAGAGCTGCCGCCCATGGACATCTGTAATCAACCCTAGGTAAGATCAAAGTCTCACCTAAGGTTAGCCACAGATGCGTTGCTACTCCTGAGGACTAAGATCCACACCCTTCAGACCAGAACACAGCAGTATACAACACTGCTGTTATGAGGCAGAAATAATAGTGGCGGTGGTGCTTCCGGAGTCGAACTACAAAGAGTTCTGCCACCTTCAAATAGGTAGGTATTCTTTAGTAGTAATAATATTGCTAATATGTAGAAGAATAATAATTATTGCTTGGTTTCAACGACAATGCTTATTCCGGGAAAAATTGTGAGAAAACCGATACATACGAAAGTTCTCAAAATTTTATGGAGAAGGGTTAATAGGCACTAATCAAGATTATTTTGCGACAATTCATCCAATAAAGTTATAACAGTATTTCAAAACAGTCTGTTACCAAAGAAATGTAAATATTCCAGTAAAAAGAAAGGTATGTAAAGCCTACTTGATTCGATCTTATCGCACAGTAAGAAATCGAACTCAAAATTTAGTGAAGCAAATTTAAAAGTGATGCTTTCTTGCTAGAAAGAAACAAACATAAATGTTACGTCCCTAAATTATCGCGCGTTTTAAGTAACTCCGCAAAATACTGCTACAATTTTGTTATTACCACAAAATGCATTTGCATTCGATTCGTAATTTAGGAGATCGATGCCTTCATGTGAGATAGTAGGAAGTAGATAATGATCAAGGTTTATATCATATAGGTACTGTCACTTTGTGATTACTTATCCTTCCGAGTTGCATACAACTTCTTCAAGTCAAGTGTTTTGTTATGTATTTAGATTTTTTTTATCCTTAGTCTCCAATTTTATTTCATTTTTCTGCATAACGTCTCGATCAATTGGCGATAAAGTTACTTCAATTGTTAACGATTGTCTGTCATCAATAAGTTGATCAATGACCTCACTTTAATAAAGTTAAATTGTGTGTTCGACGATGGCGTGAATTATAATTTATGGCTACAGATTTCTTTGTTTCTTTCATATTAGTTATAATGATGGCAACGCATCCGGCAGCATCGGCGAAAACTTTGCAATACTTGGAAATAGTAATCAATGGCGCGGCGCCATTAGCGGCATCGGATGCTGATAGATTTTTTTCAAAAATTAACGTAAGTTGACAGTTTTCTTTTTCCAATTTACGAACGTGTTTTGAACGTGGTTGCGTATAACCTTTGTGTATTTTAGTACGCTTTAAATTATCGTGAGTACTATAATTATCATTTCAGTGTTAAAATGTCAACAGATTTTAGCTATTTTTATTTTTTATCGATCTTTTAATTATGAAGTAAAAAATATATGGCAATATAAAGACAACACCTTTTTTATAGTATAGAAATAGCAAACGAGCTAGCAGCCCACCTGATGGTAAGTGGCTACTGCCGCCCATAGACATCTGTATTCGACCCTAGATAAGATCAAAGTCTCACTTAAGGTTAGCAACAGATGCGTTGTTACCCCTGAGGACTAAGATGGAATGCCTCGGAAAAGTATGTCTCCCTTACCACACCCTTCAGACTAGACCACAACAGCGCATAACACTGCTGTTATGAGGCAGAGATAGGTGTGGTGGTGGTGCTTCCGGATACCACTACCACTTTCGAATCCATACATGTAATAAAACTGAAAGAGCCTCGTAGTAAATAATATTGTTTGGAGAACTAAGAATAATAGATATATCTAATTTAGATTTTTAGTCTGTTTGTTAGAAATTAAATCAAACAAAAATTATTGATTTTAATTTAAAGAATTGAAAAAATGTTTTCACATTAGACTTGATTTTATTAAAATCCTACATGGATTTTAATCTCATCAAAAGTTATAATAATTTAAAAATATGTTTCATTTTTTTTAATGAATTCGGAAATTCATTAGAAATTCGGTGACACAGAATATACCTATGAAAAACATCTCTCGTATTCGATTTCAGCGTAAAATGCGTTTTGGTCAAGGATACGGTTTGACTGAAACATCCCCTGTGATTTCAATAACTGCAGCGGAATCAAAAAACTACGGTTCAGTTGGCTGCACTGTAGCTAATACCGATGTGAAGGTTATTGACAACGAGTTCAAGGCTTTGGGGCCTAATGTGGTACGTAATATCTAGAAGATTTTAATGACATTATAAGTGCTATCATTATAATTTGATTACGATCAAGCATATTAAATGTAACGAGTGGCATACGAACTCAAGTAGCAAACGAGCATGTTATATATGCTACCATGCTACCATAAGATAAGTGGTCACGGCTGCCCATCGATATCTCGAACTAATAATCCATAAAATTCATATAAAACTGAGGTTATTCTGATGACTACGATGGTTGCCTCGTCTAAGTAATCTGGCAACCACGCTCTTACCTCTAAATACAGAACTGCTTTCCGCTAAAATAGATGCGAAATTAGTACGAATCAACTGTGTGGATGAAACTAACTACATCGCAACAACAATCAAAATCACGAATATTTTTATAGTAACTATAATGCAGTTACAAAAAGTTGCAGTGATGATATTTTTACGATTTATGAAATGATCACACATTGATTGTGGTCCGAGTAAGAAGCATTTAATTGTAAGAAACAAAATAATTGTTTTGATAAATAATTCAGAAGTTATTTGACAATAATTATATTTTCAGAAAGGTGAATTATTAGTTAAAGGTCCACAAGTAATGAAAGGGTATAAAAATAACCCTCAAGCCAACGCCGAAGTATTTACAGATGACGGATACTTCAGGACTGGAGATATGGCAGAAATTGACAATAATGGCGAAATTACTATTAAGGACAGATTAAAGGAGCTTATAAAGGTGGTCACTGATGTTTTAAATAACATTAGAAAAATTTAATACCTACGCAATTATAAATTATGAATAAAAAGGGATTTTATACATTTTTAAACGCTGGCTAGGGGTGTATATGAATATGATAACCATTATACATATTATACGCATCGAAAACATTATAGAAAAAATATTAGGATAATCTGGAAAAAAGCTGTTGTTCAAAATGGAATGTAGAAATGCGTATATTCTAGTTATGCGTAGACTAATATTTTACCAGATAGTAGAAATCACAGTTGTAAAATAGAAATACGTGTCAGTGTTGTTTCCATAAGCGTTCACTTACTAGGCTGTTAATGGTACAATTTAATAACCATTAGAATAGCTGTAACCAAAACAAGATAAGATCTTACCTGACGTTGACCACAGATGCGTAGCTTACCTTGAGAACGTTCCGGATAAGTATATCTCCCTTACCACTCTTCACACCAGAACATAGCAGCGCTAAAATGCTATAGTTAGACAGAAGTAGGTATGGCAATGGTGCCTTCGCAGTTAACCCAAAAAGGCATCTACCAAAGAGTACGTATTTTTGATTTAATTTTCTGTTTTGAAATAGGCCTAAAATATATATTTATCGCTTTTCAGGTTAAGGGTTTCCAAGTGGCCCCAGCTGAATTAGAAGCAGTTCTCCGTGAGCACCCAGCTGTCAACGACGCGGCTGTGGTTGGAGTTCCTCATGCCGTCAAAGGAGAATCACCAAAGGCCTTCGTAGTACTGAAAGATGGGTCCAAAGTTTCTATGAAAGAAATAAAAGACTTCGTAGACACGAGAGTAGCAGCTTATAAACGAGTGGATGATATCGTTGTTCTAGATGTCATTCCCAAAAGCTCAGCGGGAAAGATCTTGAGGAGAGAACTAAAAGAAAAATATTCTTAAATAATTTTGGTTATTACTTTGTATAAGACGATTCAAAAGATGTTTAAGAAACAATTCGAAAAGTTGGCAACAGTAAACTTTTTGACTGTATTCGTTTGAACAAATTATTAAAACGATTAAAAAAATTAACTGAAATGAAAATAACGTCTTATTGGTGAAGGATAATGATCAATTTTGTCATAAATTAAGGAATGATGAAAATGGCGACTAAATTGTAATAATATACTTGAATATGTCTACTTGTATATAAAACATTAAATTGTACAAGTTGATACTAATTTAGCAGTTAAGACTTAACGCGTTATGTGTATCGGTCCAAATCTATTCTATAAAAAGATACATATTTTATATACTATATTTTGCATATTCTTTGTATATTTAAGAAAAAGTTTTTTACAATCACAGATCGACTATTTTATAGGGAATATTCTTAATGAATTCTTTTTGATACACCCAATTTTGTACATTTTGGAGGCTAGATATTTGTATATGATATTACATTTTTAACCTATTTATAGAATACAACGGTATAATATAAAGTAATAAAATATATTATACACACATTATTTATTTTCCTTTTTTGTTCGACTGCGGCTACAATACACCGATGAATCTATTTGGGAGGTAGTAGAACCAGTATAGTTCGAATGGGGTGGTACTACTGCCATGCTTATTTCAAGCGTGAAGTGATTTTTGCGTCACGGTAGAAGTCTGGTATGATTTATATAACATCAGGCGACCATCTTAGTTATCAGTAATGGCAACGCAATTGTGATCGTCTTAGAATCGGTGTTTTACACGGAATTGATTACAGATGTCCTGTCTATATGCGGCAGTGACCATCAGGCAAGCTCAATGGAAGAATGTTATTTGTATATAATTTTATGCTTTATAATAGGGTATAGTAATTTAAAGTATATAGTAGGTACTTATGAGTATCAGTGGATCAGCAATCTGTGATCGACTTTCAGGAGGACTTCTATTCTGTTTGGGTTATGATACAATACATAGCGACGAGTCTGAACTCTGCATTGTACAATACGTGTTTTGTAAGTCTAATTGCTGCTTTCAATTATGAATAACTAGATTATTCCCGCGTCTCCATTCGTAACGGTCACGTTTACCACGGTAGAGTATCTCATGTGTTAATCTACGTCTTAACTGCTCGTATTTGTGAAAATTTCAGCAAAATCGGATCAGTCGTTTTTGCGTGAAAGAGTAACAAACACATACATCCTCACAAACTTTCGCATATATAATATTGTTAAGATTGGTGTATTTATAAAACACACAAGCATACAATAAATAGATGTTTTTTCTCTCAAATCTGAAGCTTCCCGGATTGATCTTCAAACGCAGATTGTCGTCATAAATATGAAAGGCATGCGTTCACAAAATTCCACCGAGAAGTTTGGCAATGGTCGAACCGTAGAGATTCAGGTCTTCACCCATTAAAACGGTACGTCTTCACTGTACTGCTTTGAGACAAGGAGACATACACGGTGATTGCTGTTCGTTACAACATTAACCTAGACCGGAAAGCAAAGCCGGTCAGTGTAAATTAATGGCGTCGTGGTTTCTATCCCTATTATCTTGTAATCTCAACTGGTAAGCCGACCCGCGTGGCGCTGCGTTCACCATGCTATATATAAAACGTCTTAATTAGTGCAGTGATTTGTAAAAATAAACGTTTGTAAAAATTGTGTGCTTAAGAGATCGTTATGTGGCAATGTTCGTGAGATATATTATTTTATTGTATTAGATATTTTTGACCACAAAGTAGCGTCACACATGACATAGCGGGCCGCAGTAGTTTCTGATGGTGGACGAAAAAGGCGTCAAGAATAAACACAAATAGTCACTGAAAATCAGCGAAAAAAATGGTCGTCAAGAGTCACTAGTCTGAATAATTTCGAAGGTGGTGAAGCAGTTTTTCGGTGGTAGGGTGTGGTTACCAGCTCACTTTTATATGATATGACCATCTTAGTCCTCGGGAGTAGCAACGTATCTATGATTGACTTGAGATAGAACCCCTGTTCTATATGAAGTTGCTTATAGATTTCCAGTCGGCAGTGGCTACTTACCATCAGGTGGACTGCATGCTTGTATGCTCCATACATTTTATAAAAAAGTAACCTAAGCAAAAAATTAGGCCGACAACCTTAGTTCTTGACGTACTTACGCACGCAAGTCCATGGGCTAGAAGAGGTTCTAGTAAGAAAAACTGGTCACAAGAAGATCGTCATCAACCACAAGCGGCCCGCGGATGTCGAGTTCCCGACCGTTACGTTCAAGGTGGAACGAATCGAACGAAGAAAGGTCTAACTCCGATAAGTATAAATTATACACTGGACTTTAAACTATGCATATGTTTTGTTAGTATTTGGTTAGTCGTGCAAGTAACCGTACGTTATTACATGTATAGATAAATTTAGCAGTCGATTATATTACTTTTAATGAGATAACTCTGTTATCAACCACAATAATAAAAACATGATTAGATCACTTGTGCGCGTTGAAAAAATAATTTACGGTAATGTTTTCGTAAATGTTTCGAGAAATAAACATTTGTGGAGTAGTGATAATGTTGTTAAATCGCCGTTTAAAGATGTTGATGTACCGAATTTATCTGTCTCAGAATATATGTGGAAGGATCTCGATAAATGGTCCAATAAAACTGCTATGGTAATAATCTTTTTATTATTTACTAGAAAAAAACTTAAGTTTAGGTTTTAAATGCATGTACGCTGTCGAACACCAAATAATAATAGATAAAACTTAAACAAAATAAATGAGTTTCGTATTTCATTGGTAAGTAGTTCTAAATGTTTTTCTAAAAAATTTGCAAGAACTTTAATAAAAGCGTTAGATGCAAATCATGTGTCACGAGAACTTATGTACATAAAGCAACAAATTCATTAATATAAATTTGATTTGCACTTACTTTTAAAAGTTACAAAAGAAAAAGTACGGTAAAGAAAATAGAAACTTAAAAAAATAAACACTATTCTTTTTCGGTTTTGTTTGTGTGTTGAATATTTCTGAGTATGTATTTGAATGTGTATGTATTTAATTTTTATTTATCATTGAATTAATCGCGTATAAAAACCTTAGACACAAAAGTACGGAGGTTCCAGCACGCTGTTTAACGCGAGTTTAGACCTCCCTAAATACTAAGAAAAATCCACGGAAACTAGGACATATACCTAGTCATAATTGGTCGAAATTAATTTACCTGCCCTAATTTACTTTATGAAGGCACATTGTAAATCATAAAATAACTATAATGATACATGATATATGGCCTTGAATGAATTGGTTTTGAATGAAATGAATTTGAAGGCGGTAGAACACTTTGTGGTTCGACTCCGGAAGTACCACCGCCACACCTATTTCTGTCTCATAACAACAGTGTTATGCTGCTGTGTTCTGGTCTGAAGGGTGGTAAGGGAGGCATACTTTTCCGAGGCATTCCATACAATAAAAAAAACTTTATTTTCTCTCACAAAGAAGGTCTTAGGCTAAGGTATAATGATTTAAAATATTTGGATATCCTCATAAGGTTGAGGTGAGAAAAATTCATTTAGGAAGTTATAACGAGTATGTTTCTACCGGGGAGATGCCACCGCCACACCTATTTCTAGGGGGAAGTGGTTTCGGTACAAGGGTGTGGTTATTTTTTTTATAGTAAGGACGTAGCAAACGAGCATTGAGCCCACCTGATGGTAAGTGGCAACTGCTGCCCATGGACATCTGTAATCAACCCTAGGTAAGATCAAATTCTCACCTAAAGTTAGCCACAGATGCGTGGTTACACGTGAAGAATAAGATGGAACGCCTCGGAAAAGTATGTCTCCCTTACCACGCCCTTCAGACCAGAACATTGCAGTGTATAACACTGCTGTTATAAGGCAGAAATAGGTGTGGCGGTGGTGCTTCC
>MOOZ01044705.1:263269-274475 GCA_002930495.1 Cecropterus lyciades | reverse complement strand
GGGTGTTTGTGTGTTCGTCTTTGTGTGTCCATGGCACCCACGACACAGGAGAAAATCCTAGTGTGGGGTTATGAGTGTAGAAAGCGTGTGTTTTTTTTATAAGTAACCTTATATACAACATCGGTTATATCTGAAGTCAATTACAGATGCGTTGCTTCTCCCGAGGACTAAGATGGCCGTCTCATATATAAGTGAGCCGTCAGCCACACTCTTCCAACGAAACGCAAGAAATGTTTTACGCTAGAAAGGTTTGGTACCTCCCGGGTCAAACTACACTGGTTCCACCACCTGTTTTCACGATACTTTTCAAGACTAGGATGGTCGTCTTGTATAAAAGTTAGCGAACGACCACCGAAACGCAAGAACTTCTCGTTAGATGTATGTATGTATGTGTGGCGTTTGTAACTCCATAATCGTTCATCTTGAAAATGTTGTGCTATGTAGGTATAAGTAAGATTGTTTGGATTACATAAATTTGAGCTTGTTTCTCAAATTCTAGCTCACGTATTTCTTCAATTTTCTATCACCGATAAATAATTTATTATAACGATTTTTCAGTTATCAATAATTTTTGGATTTGTTTCATACTAGGCTGAAGTCTTAAACCACTATTACTTTCACGTATAACAACATGACAGTAATTAATTAAATACACTCTTTATGAATAGTGTTACACTAATATAATACACGATATAATAATAAAAGTCGTTCCTCCCCCTCTTTTACCCCTTTTTTTATTATATAGACTATGTCACTCTGTAAACGGAAATAATTTTAATGACGGTTAATAACGATGTCACAATTAGTCAAACCGTTTGGGTTATAGTGCGTGCCTAAGAAATTGACTTACATACAAACATGCATGTACATTTATACACACATACATACATAGATACGCTCGAACAACATTACTCTCTGACGCAGTCTAGTAATAATCACATATAATACCGTTTAAAACCGCGTTACATTATAGTCAATAATGTTCGCGTAAATAATTTTATACATCAACGTATTATTTGTTTTTCTATCTTGTATATAGCATTTGATTATATTTTTCAATTTAATAAGGAAATAGTACCGTATTTACGTTATGTATTCACAATGTCCGTTTGAAGGCTATATTGCTTTTGTTAGAAATGTGTTTCTGCTTTACGTTATATTTAGAAACCAGTGACTCTTGACCTTTCGTACTAAAGACCCGAGTTCGATTTTAAGATCTTTTTACCAGACTGCGTCAGAAGGGGGATGTTTTCCGAGGGAATGGATATATGTTTGTATATATGTACTCGTATGTCCATTCTTCTGGCACGCGCTACAGGCTAAACGGCTTGACGGATTATGACATATGACATACCATTGGAATACTAAAAATAGGAATCACCAATGCATCGCCACCTTTAATAAAGGTAGACCTAAAATGCCAAAATACGTTCCAATAATATTTAAATACGGTATACGAATATACTATTGACATTGGTCACTTACCGCGTAAAATATGTACAAATGTTTACAGAATTTCTTATGAACTGACCAATATTGATTTGTCATCATAAGAAAAGTAAGCCTTGGTTTTGCCGAAATCGGTCAATGACTTATGTTTAAATTGTAAATATCATAATTTTCCCCCATACAAATACATACATACATTCGAAAATATTACCCTCCTTCTGACGCAGTCGTGTAAAAAGTAAAACTAATTTCATTTTAATATGCTCGAATATAATACCTATATATCGTCGTTTATGTTCTATTACCGCGTAAGTCATTATTGGATTTTTTTTTGGAGAGACGTAAACCGATTAATTTTACATAGATGCAACTAAAGTTCCATTTTGTACTTTTAATTTTCCATAATTTAAAGTTATTATTGTGTCGTACCTTGATTCTGTTTGGACAAAACAACGCGTATTTCGATTTCAATGACGATGGTTTTCAAAATGTCATTACCGAAAAAAAATTACTTACGCGGTGCTAGAACTTAAACGACGATATATTATTATATATAGAGCATAACGTGAGAAATATACAGTTCAATTATATCGATAACCCGTGTCAACGATAAACTGATTTCTCCAGTGAAATTGATTAGGTACATAGTTAACTGAGACATGGTTTATGTAACTTGTATATGTAAATTGTGGCATTATTATCGATAATATTTAAAAATAACAGCATATTGTAACCAGTTATTTCAGATAAATGCAACAAAAACTTATAGATAAGCAACTAACTACACGTCATTAAAATCAAAATAAGCCGTATAAATAAAAGATATTGAATAGATGAATGGTATAGATAAGGATATATATAAGCTTATTTCGAATACTTTTAAACCCTCTTTTTGTATACACCTACGGAGGCACTTACAAATTGTCAATTACAATTAGAGATGTACCGAATCGCTAAAATAATAAATCCGCGGATACGGATACGAATACGGATCTTTGGTGTCTAGATCCGCGGATACGGATATGGATCTCAAATTTCTTACAAATTTACTTACCTGATGCGCGTTTCCTTGAAGCGACAGTTGCTTTATTGACATGTTTCTGCCTGTGCCCTTAGTACAAGTTACGTTTCTTTTAAACAATCATTGCTTACGTTTTTCCCTATCGTTGCAAAGTACACTGTCATTATATTTTCTAACATATTATGTTAAGATAATTGATTTTTGCAATATAAATGCGCTAAATATGTAATATTAATAACAACATGGGATTTAATACCATTCCATTGTTACTTAATCGCCTGTGTACATTTAGAATTTTGTATAAATAATGAATTTATAAATATTATAAATTTAATAATAGGTATAAAAGATCCGTTTGAGATCCGCCCAAAAAGTAGCGGATTAACATTTTTAAATTTCCGAATTACGATTGCTTCCCACCATAGTAATAATAGATAATGATCTGAAATTAGGTTTTTTGTCTGTCGTCTCGAATTTATGTTAGATATATACGGTTACAGATCTTACTCATGCCTCGGATATCCGCGGATATGGATACGGATCTCCCGCACATCACTAGTAACAATAGTTTTTACACTACCACCAGAACATAATTTTGTCTCCGATGTTGTTTTTACTTTGTAAATCTCGTCACAGATCCAATCGCTACTCTATTTGCACACAGATGATTAAAATTGCAAGATAGGAAATTGGCTTTGATAATTTGGCATTTCGTCGTTTGAGTTCTATCACCGCGTATGTCATTTTTGGCAATTTTTTTGGAGAGACAAGAACCGATTAATTTTATATAGACTCAACTAAAGATCCATTTTGTACTTTTAATTTTCCATAATTTAAAGGTATTTTTGTGTCGTACATTGATTCTGTTTGGAGGTAACGACGCGTATTTCGATTCCAATGACGACGATTTTCAAAATGTCATCACCACCAAAAAATGACTTACGCGGTGCTAGAACTTAAGCGACGATTTGTGACTTGTGTCACTTGCGGCCTAGTCGAATCGCTATTGACATGGTCAATTTCCACCGTGCAACTTAGCCATGCTGCGAAAATTACTTGATAACTTGTGCATTATTTAAGGAACTTTACGTAAAATTCTTAGAAGTTTATAAATTCTTTGTAAAAGTAATTTGAATAAATATACTTTTAAATCAATTAGAAGAAACCACTTAATGCTGGTTCAATGTAGGTAAATTACTTAATGAGATATAATTTTACCTGAGAAATGCTTCGTTATCTAAATGTTCTGCAATGAAGTGTATAATTATCCTTATTTTAAATAAAGCCTTATTCGCACCGACCTTTTTAATAGTTCACTTGATATAATTTTCAATACATAATGAAATTGCAACCAAACGGCATGTAGGAGAGTCTTCATTTTTATTCAACCAAATTATAATTATTGAAGTTTACTCCTTAAGAATTGATTTTCGTGTAAGTTTGCCCGGTATGATAAAAATATGAAGTGTAAAATCTAGTGATCCAATGACCTCGTTACGTCTTTGGCGCATCAAAAACGTAACCTATTGTGCGCACCTTTCCCTTTTTCATCTATTGCATAGATGGCGCTGTTTACGACAGTTAAATATTACTTCAAGTTTTTTAATTCATCGCATAGATGGCGCCTTTAACAACACTCTCTACACTCTACACTCATAGCCCCACAGTAGGATTTTCTCCTGTGTCGTAGGTGCCATGGACACACAAAGACGAATACACAAACACCCAGACCCAGAACAGAAATCTAAACTCATCATTCAGATGTCCGTCTGGCCGGGAATCGAACCCGGGACCCACTGCGTGTCAGACCGGTATTGTGACCGCTCCGCCACGCGGGTCGTCAAACACAATTGAAACAACAATTGAAACTTATTTAAATTTTATTTTATTATGCCTGTTTAGACAATAGTACTTACGGAGTAAAGTCCAGTCGTGCATCGGAGCTGACAGGCACTTTTTTTAAATGTAAACTTAGGTACTATTAGTTGCAATCAAGTTGAGCTTTGGGTGGCTCGTTGTCGTTTAGTTAGCTTAGTTAGTTAACTTATTAAGTTATACGCTCTTAATAAGCGTAATGATGAATGGTATATATTTAACGAGTATCGTTGTGTTTAGGTGTCAAGTTTGAATTTATCTCGAACTAGGTATGCGCCCAGAAATATGCGAAATATTTTTTTTTCGTAAATTTTATGAGATGGTAAGGAATCCTTATTATTTATAATCCTAATTTTCGGGGACGGACTCGCACTTGGCCGAATTTATTTAAATTGTTTACTTGACAGTGGTTCGTGTACGTGAACGGACTGTGCGTAAGACGCTTTATAATCGAGGAACAAAACGAACGTAACAAGCAAAGTTCGTAAAGCAAATAGTAAGATTCTGCTCGGGGGCTATTGTGTAACCATTCGATAAAATGATTAATATTTAAATATATTTAATTTTTAATTCTATACATTTTTTGTAAGTTAAAATTGGACCTATATTAATCTTATCTTACGTGTAGACTTTTAAATTCCCGTATTACGATCGCTTCCCACCGTAGTAATAATAGATAATGATCTAAAACTACTTTTTTTTTGGTCTGTCATCTCGAACTAATGCTAGATAGGTATTTGACGTTAGGAATTTAGTACAATTAAGATGGTACGATTCATGTTACGTAATATTAGGGTAAAAGCCTTACAGTAATAATACTAATCTCTTCTTCATCAACACCTTCAACATCTTTAAATTACAGAGACAAAGAAATATATGAAACCGACGACCCGTATGGCGGAGCGGTCACCATACCGGTCTGACACGCAGTGGGTCCCGGGTTCGATCCCCGGCCAGGCAGAAGTCTGAATGAAGAGTTTGGACTTCTGTTCTGGGTCTGGGTGTTTTGTGTATTCGTCTTTGTGTGTCCATGGCACCCACGACACAGGAGAAAACCCTACTGTGGGGCTATGAGTGTAGCAAGCGTTTATGTTTACGTTTATTATAATTTGTCAATTATTTGTCAATTATGAAAATGTCCGAATCCGAAGATGGTAGAACTCGTTGTGATTTGACTCCGGAAGCACCACCGCCACACTTATTTCTGCCTAATAACAGCAGTGTTATGCACTGCTGTGTTCTGGTCTGAAGAGTGCGGTAAGGGAGATATACTTGGAGAGGCATTCCTTCTTAGTCCTCAGGGGTAGCAACGCATCTGTGGCTAACCTTAGGTGAAACTTTGATCTTACCTAGGGTTGATTACAGATGTCCATGGGCGGCGGTAGCCACTTACCATCAGGTGCTACTTCCATACTATAAAAAAATGTACACCTGTTCATATATACGTATTAAATGATATAGAATTCAAGAATACCAGTTATATACCACATTTTTCCCAGTTGTGATCAACTAAGCATAGTTTTAATTACGAAATCGAAGGTCAATTATTTCAATTTAGATCTTTTGTTTTGGCCATAAATCGTCCTGTTCTTTAATTTCAAGATTGGTCGTTAGATGTTACGTAAATATGTAAATGAAATAGAAGAATGTGCTAATAATAATTAGTTTTCAATTAAAATTTTATACTTGTCGTTGATTTTACAACGACACAACATAATAAATTAAAAGATGATACGAAATACTGCTTTCAAGGCAAAATACGAAGTTTTCGATAAAATAGTGTAGTGGTTCATAAAACTAAAAAGTATTTTATTTAATAACCTAATAACTAAAAGAGTTTTAGTTACATAAAAAAACAATGTAAATGGTCACATTGTATTATATATTTTTTGTGTATTTTTGTGTATACCGTTGAATTCAAAGGCTTGATTTAAAATAATAATAAATATCCTGCTTCCGTTCCGTACGTTTGAGTTCGGAAAATACTTCACCGATACTTGATAATTTTACATTACGTGCATTTATATACCCATTTCATTTTATATATATTCGTTTTATTCCAAAGTTTCGACAGAAATGCGTAATTGAAAGTAGGTTTCTAAGTAAATTACATAATCTGTTTATGAATTTATATGCACTTCTATACTTAAATTAACTTTCCCCATAACTATCGGACAGTCTCAGTAACCACGGCTGAATTGTGATAGTACATTAGTAAGATCATTTTTAAAGATATTCAAATATTTATTGAATAAATAAACAATTTCACACACTATACATCCGTATACAAGTGCAATATTTATAAAGACTGTGTCTCAGCCGTTTACACCTCTTCTGAACGTAAAGGTTGTACCTAACTTTACAATATTTAAAGGTACAAGCAATATTACCGCTTAAAAAAGTACGCATAGTAATTAGACGAGTGAGGCATTCAGTTTTATCTATTCACAATTACAATCTCATTGATTGGGAGCCGTCGGCGCCGGCTGGCATTTCCACCGAATCAATTATACGCTAAACGGGTATCAATGGCGTCCGGACGGCGCCGGCGTGATATACTCGTGTCGTAGCCGGATCGGATTTTTTGGATAATGTCTAGGTCAGGGATTCCCAAAGACGATATGAGCCCCTTTGGGGGATCAACAACCGGATAAATGTAAAGTTTTAAATGTGTTATTATATTTGAATAAGATATTACACTACTATATAATATAATATATATCAATAAGAAAAAACTAAAGATAGGATTTTCCTAGTAATTTGGCTAACAGCTATCAGTTAATTTTGGGAACAAAATAGTTAGAGAATCTCTTGGTCTAGGTTCAGGTTTTTCACTTCATGAGCATTATTTTTGTTCTTGATGATAGTTTAAGGAGTCACTCAGGCTTGTATTTATTGTAGCTTTTTTAGATTTAAATTTGCATGTTGTTAGCGTAATGATTACTGCTGTCTATAGACATTCTTTCTCGTCAACCCATTATTGTCCTACCGCTGGGCACGGGTCTTCTCTCAGAATGAAAAAGTTTCAGGCCATAGTCCACCGCGCTGGCCAAGTGCGAATTGATAGACTTCATACACCTTTGCGAATTCTTCTTTTTTAGAAAATACTCAAGTGTGCAGGTTTCTATGCGATGTTTTCCTTCTCCGTAAACCAGTGATAATTAATTTCTAATACGCACATAATTTTTGGAAAAATCTGTGGTGAACCTGGGCATCGAACCTCGGGGTTTTGATTGAGAGGCCGTTTTAACCATTCGGCTATCACTGTTATGGATATAGGCAACACCATATAACAGGGGTCTAACAGCTGTTAACGTAGAGCTCTACGTAAGGAGTAGGTGAAGCAATACCCTCCTCGTCAAGCCATTAAAAGGCAGAGAAAATTTGCAATAACTTTATACCTAGGCAGTATGACAAAAACCTTTTATCTAGTAATGCTTTTGTTTACCGAATACTATGTTGCTTAGGGTAATCTGATTTCGAATACACAATAGCGTGCTATATATAGACATTCAGATTATTTAAGCAAATTGCCGAATCTTCAACAATATTTACCTATTTTTTGGACTTGATTTGACAATATATATTCTAGCTCGTTTGTATTGGCGCCGATCGGTATCGAAATTTTCCGTTTTGACAGTTATGTTATAGCCCATTATGTTTTATGAGATGTTTTTGACATTATATCGAAATCCGAATATTGTTCAAAACAAGTCGTTCGTTTTCATCTAATTGGGTGGTTTTATGTCAATTGTTGTCAAAACAAGAATGAAAAGAAATAATTATTTGAATTTTATTCTTGTCTTAGGAAAAATATTTAAAGACTATTTACATCTTAACCTTAAGAAATATTTACATCTAACAACATGTAAGGTGTGATTAATTCGAATACGATATTTTCCATGCGTTATAATTGGGAGAGATTTGAGGATAGCACCTTCAAAAAGTAAATTAACAAGTTCGGGTAAACAGGCGGATGTGGAAACAAAAGCCGAAGACTTGATGAAATCAATAACTTTTGCGAGTTTGTTTCCAAAAACTCCTATTAATAATGTATTATTTCCAAAATAAATAGAATATGGTTAGTATATATTAACTTCGCGTAAATATACTTTGGTTTAAAAAGTTTTACCCCAGTTCATATTTCTTACTAAATTCCTACAAAGGACCATGACAAATATTTCATCTATTTATATTTTTTGAAACTTATTCCTAACGAAATATTAATAAATAATTTTAAAATTAATTTCCAAATAAGGTAGGTACTTGGTACTTAATAACTTAACATATTATACTAGTACAAAATAAGGTTAATATTAAATAAAATACTTGTAAAAATAAAATATTAAAGTTAAAGAAAGAAATCAAGTTCTATCATTAATTATAATAATTCTTAAATCCAAATAATTTTCGCAACCTATGCCTAAAAATCATATATGTTTTATCTACACTATAAATTTTCAAGTAAAATGCTTTATTATTAGTAAATAAATTAATAAAATAGAATAATAGTAGATATATTGAAATGGGTATGCTTTCTTATCGTAAAATGATCAAGAACGTTTTTTCTGAAACACGCGAACAAGCAGTTTATTAATAATTTATTAATATAATTTCCACACTATTCAACAAAATTAAAACGAATTTTAAATTGAAAAGCGTTTTATTACGTTTTCGTAATAAGAAAACTTCAAATTTCAAGTTGGGTGGCTGCATGTAACATTCCTTAGCACAGTCTAATTTTAGCCTTGGCGATAAAAATACAAGGAATGTATGTACTTATGCTTTCTGTTTTTTATAATGAAGCCTTCTTTCGGAGGTCAGGGTCCTCGTTTGTAAACATCACACAAGGTCACAGATTTTTAGAGTTCCGTACCGAAGTAGGAAATTACAAAATAGAAAATTTTGATCTTTAATTCAAAACGGAATATGAACACTGCAACCTGACCCTGTCTTGTACAAAAATTTCTTTTGGAAAATATTATTATAGATACTTAATAAAATACATTTATTTTGTAAACGATTTATTTTTACAAATAAAAAGCCCCTTCACTCATGCACCTGAAATACATTTTGTTATGAAAATACTTTCTTTTTAGTTACTCTTAGTTACTTTTTTTTTCATTTCCTAAAAGCCATAACATATCGCACTATTTCACCGTTTTACTGTTCTCTATTCACATTTTTATAACTCTCTTTCATCTTAAGCCGTGCTTCTCCTATTATTTCATTGCTATCGTTGATTCTTTAACTATTTTATTTTCCTAATTATCTAAACATTTCATATTGCACCCCAGCTATTTTCATATTTATTGTTACTTTAACTCCATACCGTATGATTGTCGAAAGTCGAAACCGAAAAGTTGTGGACGAAATCGCCGTTTAGCGATAAGGCAGCCCTTAAATCGTTCATAAATTTATATGTATTGTAATCTATACCATCTGTCTACCAAAAATGAAATAAAAAAAAAACAAATATATATTACCATTTTTATTAATAGCGTTAAGAAAATATAAAAACGTACGATTGGATTAAAATTAACACTATTTCTGAACACCCGAGTCGCACTTAGCCGGCTATTGAGCCAATCACGCTAAAGCCTCCGGATAACACATGAGGTCGTCTTTCAGAATAAAAGGTTATATGATTTTCCAATTCGATTTCGTAGTCATGACTCGCGTAATTCGACGACCGTTAACATACACAAAAATAACGTTGAAGTGTTTGTTTGTTATTTATAATTACTATTGCCTAAGCTCAGATCTACATATATCTATATGTCTCCGTTTGATAAAATGATTTAGTGTAGTCGTAATATCGTGATAACTAAGTCGATTTGGTCGAGACGGGGTTGAAAGATAGAGATTTTATATAGGCTACTTTTTCTTTTAAAAATGTAGTGTGGTAAGGGAGACAAACTTATCCGAGGCTTACTTAGTCCTCGGGTACAGCAAGGCATCTGTCGCCAACCACAGGTAAGACTCTGATCTTATCTGGGGTTGACTATAGGTGGTAATGAGTGGCCATTAGGTGGGCTGCATGCTATTTGCTACTCTAATATTATAACAAGATAGGATTTCTTAGCAAAATTTAAAATATGTGGTAATCAAGCAAGGTGAGTCCGTTTCTGAAATCGTATAAATATATGTTTGAATTCGACATTGGGTTATTTTTGTCCGAACATAATATTTTTGTGAAATCAGGTAATTTGAATAAGTTAACTTAAGACAGCTTTATTGGATCCCAGCGCCCATTCTGCTCTCAAAGGCGGACTCCTTAATTAGAATCTCGTAAAAAATATTTAATAATGATGAAAAAACTAAAAATAAAATACAATCACGCAAAATTTCGCGCCGTATCTTTTTTCAAAGTTGCGTTTAAATTCAGTAGACAGTATATTAACCAAAAATATTTTAAATAAACAGTTATTTAATTAGTTATTAAAGATATGAAAAGAATACAAGGTTCATGAGCTGCGTGGTTGCGCTCGCGCTTAAAAAAATGTAAATAAATTTAACTCGTAATAACTTTTGATGGAATAGACGAATTTTAGTGAAATAAAAAATAAAGTAACCTCAAATGCCTTCAGCTTGTTTCGTGATATTTAATTCTTCAAAATTATAATAAAGTGTGTTCTGGTTAGAAGGGTGTGGCTAGGAAGGCATACTTATCCGAGGCGTTCCAACTTAGTCCTCAGGGGTAGCAACGCATCTGTGGCTAAATTCAGGTAAGTCTGATCTCATCTGGGGTTGATAACAGATTTCCATGGACGGCAGTAGCCAAGTACCATCAGTGCACTGCATGCTCTTTTGCTACTTCTAAATATATATAAAAAAAAAAAAAAAAAAAAAAAAAAAAAA
>MOOZ01044705.1:241507-252713 GCA_002930495.1 Cecropterus lyciades | reverse complement strand
CCCGCTCGTCCATCGAGACTTCATACATGTGTTATTTAACATAGAATTTAATAGTATAGTTAACATAAGAATAGTTTTACATTATTTTGGATCTAAGCTAAAGTTGTATGTATGTGTATGAGCCGTTTCATCTTGATTCGTGTCAGATGGTAAATATAGAGTATTTTGTTAATCTTATTATAAAGAAAGGCAAACTGCGTCTTTTTAAATATGGTTCAATACCACGGGATTTGCCAGATGGGTTTATGTTGCGATGGGGTTCTGCGTTTATGTCGTTGGGTGTTAATGTACGGTAGATGTCCATGAAGTTTCATGATACAGTTTAATATGTATAATATTTTCTTGTTGCGTTATTCTGCTATTATCTTTTAGGTCTAGCGCGTACAACTAAAAGTTGTATGTACGCGCTAGGCCTAAGATAAAACGACCTATATTCGCCTAGATCCATAAAAAATACAACTCCATGCTTTCATTCAAAGTCAATTCACGTATAAAGCAAACAATTCACACGTCAATAGAGAATGAACAATAGAAATCCACACTCAAAATCCGCCATGAAATTCCATTTTTATGGGAACCGATTGTACACGGCCTCGCAAAAATTTGAATAGGGTTGTACAAAGTGGGTATAAAAATATTTTTATGGATCTTATTATCAAAATATTATCGTCGATTAATTTGAATCTAAATGTTGTATAAATAAACGCGGGAAAGGATACAAATAATAAGAATAATGTTATGATTTTTGTGTTTTATAATAACCAACTATATTTTGTAGTAAATCTTACAAAGAGGAAATTTTATCATTGATAGTAGAAGTATGAAAGGTATATTATTTTATATAAATACTCAAATAAACAGAACAAAAACAAATATATAAAAGTATAATTGTTATTGCTCTGTTTATTTGAATCTTTGTCTGTGTCTGAACTTAGAAATAGAGACAGGAGGTTCGGGGATTGAAACTCTGGTATCGCAAAATTTGAGAAACCTTATAGTCTCGGGACCATAACAAAGCTACGGTATCCCCTACTTGTTGAAAGAGGCCATTTAATTTAGGCGTGAGCAAATGCTCTTCAGGGTGCGAAGAGTCGTAAGGTTATCGCGATGAAGATAGTCGGGTTGTTTTAGTGGGTATCTTACCCTGTGTCACATAACCCTGTGTCACCCCAACGCACCGATACATTTTAAAACATTTCCTCCCAACAAAAAAATCTGCATCATAAAATGCATTATGTAGATGGCAAGCCTTTATATTTTTTAAAAGAGTCTCCTAAATAAAAGTGAAATACCAAAACGGAAAGAAAACTTCCAACTATTTTAAGTGACATGTGTTAATTTATTTATAATAAAAAATAATATTGAATCCGTTTTTGCACAGCCCTATTACATGGAGGCTATTTTAATTGTAAGATAAAATAGTGAACAGTTATTGTACAAAAGTTTGAAATTTCATGCAAACCGCTTTTATATCTGTCAGTTGTTACCCGAAGTTATAAAATTCTTAATATTTTGGACACATTTCAGTCTGTCTCTGTATATCGTTTTAATTTTGAAGCTAGCGTGGAGTAGTTTTTGCGTTTCGGTGGAAGGGTGATTTCGGGGGTCAATAAAATATGAGGCAATCGTCTGGGTCCTTGGAAGTAGCAACGCGTCTGCGATCGACTTCGATATCTGCGATAGAACTCCTGTTCAACATTTGGTGGTCTGCATGCTCGTTTAAATGCTAATTGAATCTGATAAAAATCTATACTTATATTATATATTTCATTTATAACAATGTACTTTTCATAAGCCAACGTTATAGCACATATCTCTTCGTGTAAACATAATTATAATATGATCGAATTCTGATTTATGTCCATCTTCTGCACTACAAAATGGATTTTATTTGATAAAAAAAATACCGGTTTCGAGTATTATTATTATGCTACAAGATTGTAGCTATGTAGCTGTCTAAAAGCTACTGAAGCATAAATAGCCATTGTCTCAAATTTACCGGTGGCGCGATGTGTCAAATTTCCATTAAACTTTTAAGGTAAAATTTTCTCAATTATCTCTTTCCATATTCCTTGGAAACAATAAAAGGCGTTTCGGTGCGAAAGCCCAATAAACTCTTGGACTGTGAGACTGTTTTTTATGATTATTATGTGCTTAAAAGTGGCCTTTCTCGCTGAAATTATCCTATTCGCCGTTATGTTCGGCGTTACAAGCGATCTTTTTCGTTTTGCCTTTTTTAAGGTTCTGTTACTTGAATGCGTACTCGTGTCATGCTCTGGAATAGCACTCCCTTTCCTTAATTAACTGAAAGAATTTACATTTGAAGCGACTGTATCATAGGCGGAACAATACAAGAAAACTATGGAATTAGTTCCAAGAGCTCTGTCAAAGTATTCATCTATTGCAAGTGGTATTTTTTTTTTACACTTCCAAGTGCTAGAAAAAAATATTGTCCGACAATTTGTAAATGTCTCTGTAAGCGTATACAAAATAAAGACATTTCATTTCATTTTAAGTATAATGAGCACGGCATTATACCTTTCCTCAGGAGACTGACGCCCAGAAGTAGACTTTAATGGCGCTCCTTAATAGACATAATGATAATATACCTACAATCGTAGTCGATTATATTAAAAATGACTACGACTATATTAAACTTTAACCATTTTTATGTTACATGACGTTACGTTATTTCGACGTAGGTATTCCTTGACAATAAGATTAAGATCCCATATTATTTGACGAAAATTATTTTCTGGTGTTGTATCTTTCTTTCTTATAGTGCTGTGATGACGTATTAATGATCGTAACTTTGAACTCAGTCAGTCATTGATGAGTTCGAAGTCTCAAAAATATATAAGTATAAGACTATATAAGTCTCTATGCCCGTCGATTTATTTAATTTCGCCCGGGTTAGTTTTGGTATAAAAAAATCTTGTATATATTCTACTTTACCCAAACTTCCTCAGGAGATTTCAAGGCTTTACAAATAGAGGGGCTTATTGCAAGAAAATATTGGACGAGTTGTTCAGGAATTCTTCATTTACTTTTACGATACGGAACCCTCCATCCGTGAGAGTTTCGCCGAATTTTGCTTTTTTATTTTCTTAATTTATATCGCGGCTCTGCTCTGTTTTTGCGGTAATTTAATGCTTGCAGTTTTATCATTTCACGATCGGCCTAGCGTGTTCCGGATTCGTTGGTCTGCCTCGCCTCGAATTATTTATCATGGATTTTCTTTTCCGAGTATCTCACGAGCCGGATCTTAAGTAGAATTTTAGTGTAGCAGCAAAGTATGTAAGAATGTCTCCTTAGGAAAATTAAGTGACGTTTCTGTTTTCTACGAAAGATTACCACCAAATACCACCATTAATTAGTTTAGGGGAAAACTATGTCATATCGGCAGGTAAAATTACAAATAAACAAACGATATTTCAGATTTTTAGATTTATAATGCGTCGTGTGGTATCAGGCTTGAATAGCTCCACATCCTTTCTTTCCGTGTATGTTATAGGAGACTATTAAGGGCCATAAATCCCGTAGATGGGCAGTAACGTCTTTCTGTATATTATCACACACACTGCAGACATCAACACACATGTCAGGTACAGTGACTTTTGGCAAAAATCTTCATTAAGGTAGGTCTATGTCCTCAATGGACCTCAATGGTTGTGGGATGGGAGTTGAATTACTAATTAAATTGTACCACATAAGAACCAAGGTTCACTATTCAGATTCTAAGAGCCGTAACTTACGATTTTATGTATCACGTTCGTGGTTTTGGATTGATAAGTAGTGGAGTGGCTTTGTGGCTATGATTTAGGATTTTACAGCCAGTTGGCAAATGACGAATGGTTACAGTTGAATGCCGAGCGCTTGAGAGTTACTGTTATTGAGGGTTAGGTCTAGTAGTCATTTTGACGTGGCTTTGTTCTTGTTTCAAGTGTGTACTGTGTGTAGTGTGTGGACGACCTGCGTGGCGGAGCGGTCACCATACCGGTCTGACATGCAGTGGGTCCCGAGTTCATCCCCGGCCAGACAGAAATCTGAATGATGAGTTTAGGTTTCTTTTCTGGGTCTGGGTGATTGTGTATTCGTCTTTGTGTGTCCATGGCACCCACGACACAGGAGAAAATCCTACTGTGGGGCTATGTTGCTTATTCATGATTTCAGAGGTTGCAAATCCATCCAATCCATTTTTATACTAGGCATTCTAATTTCTCGACAACTTACGGGAGTTGTCGCGAAATTAGAATTTGGCTTTGGAAAATAATTTATTGCGACTGAAAACTCACTGTCATATGAGGTGACCATCTTAGCCTTCGGGAGTGGCAACGCATCTGTGACTTCAGATAGAAACCCTTTTCTATATAAGGTAGTAAACATGTCCAAGGGCGGCAGTGACTACTTACCATCAGATGAAATTCATGCTAGTTTAACCTTGATGAAAACAAAAAGCAACGCCAATGGCTTCCGCGTATTTTAGTGTATTATGCCGGTTGTTATGTATATGTCGTGGATAATGATTTATGCGTTATTAGGACATTGTTTTGATAATAATAATGAAGGTAGATGTTTTGACTAATAAGTAAAATGGGAGTACATGTTGATTCGACTGATAACAAAAATGTGGGTAAACGCCATTCCGCCGATATAAAGGGGCGGCACGTGGACGGAGTCATCTCAGTTCAATTCAGTTCAGTTCAGCTCGGTTGTCTCAGTTGAATTGTCGGAACGAAACTGTAGGTTTGCTCTGTCGTCCTGTGGATTATTGCGGGCTTTACTCGACTCGCATTACAATTATAATACACCCGGTTCCACCGAATACGTACGATGACGGAGTTACCGCTCGGCCATCCCTGGCGTCGTCATATATAAAAAAACATATATAATTAATATTTCTGCCTTATTAAATGTTTCTGCCTAAGTCTGAAGGTCTGAAGGGTGTGGTTAGGGAGAATACTTACTTATTTCAGGCGTTTCAACTTAATCTTCAGAGGTAGTAACGTATCTGTGCCTAATTTCAGGTAAGACTCTGATATTATTTGGGGTTGCTACAGATGTCCATTGGCGGCAATGGCCACTTACCATTAGGTGGACTGCATGATTGTTTGCTGCTTCTTTATTATAAAAAAGGAAAAATGCTATGTAAGAAAGAACACGCAGGCTTGTTACATAAAGTAGCCTCATTTACTCCCGTAGGAGTTGTAACAGTTTTTCAAAATGTCTCAACTTCCCGCGTTCATTAAATCATTATTACGATGCTACAGTTTTCGTCGCCACGCAAAACTATTCTTTATTTCGTATTTTCGTCCTCTTCCCAGTTGGGTCTTCATTTTTATTTTGCTCGTAATAAAAGGCCAGCTATTTTAATTTAAGAAATTGAGAAGATTTTGCACAAGACACCCATTTACAGAATGGCTAAGTTAAGTTTATGTAGGGTAGTTACGTTTCGCCTGAAATATTCTCGTAAAACATAACGTTGTCATTGTATTGTATGTATTAATTTTATGTTTTTTGTTTGAAAGCTATGTATTGTATGTTAATTAATAGGTATTTGTGATTTAAATTTATATTTGATTCCAAATAAGACGTGATTTCTGCCAAAGGTCGGTCACAGTTTATTTTTAATCAGATTGAAGTAACAAACAAGTTTGCAATCTACCAGTAATACATGATATGTTACAGCCTTTTTTTGTTATCGAGGGTGACATCTTTAAAAGGTACCCGATGCCGTGGAAGCTGGGTTATGTGCGATTTTACCGCATCTTACGACAGGCAGTCGATACCGTAGTCCGGTCCCGGAAGTACTATGTGTGACCAACTCAGTATATAACACGTTTTATCTGAAGCCGATCGGTTATGTGCTGCCACTCCTAGATGGTCGCTTTATGTCCAAGTAAGCCGGTACTTGCACCATTCTATCTATATGCGAAACAGGTGTTTTGCGGTGATGCCTTTCGCATCAAATCATACTGGTTGTACCACCATACAAAAGCATTGTTACTCCTGATTTCATGAAGGCTAAGTGACCTAAAAGACCTAACATTATATGTAACAAAAAAAATTATAAGGTTTAAGTGACGTCTTTTTAAGTGTTCCGTACAATACAATACAATACAATACAACTTTATTGTACACCAAAAACAAACATACAATAAAAATAATACCAATATATATAATGTAAGGTACAACAGGCGGTCTTATCACTAAGATAGCGATCTCTTACCCATAGTACATAGTACATAGTACCCATAGGTTAAAAACGGCACCCTATTACTAAGTTCCGTCTATACAACTGACCGACTGTCCGTCACCAGGCTGTATCTCACGAACCGTGATAGCTAGACAGTTGAAATTTTCACAGATGATGTATTTCTGTTGCCTCTCTAACAACAAATACTAAAATAAAATAAAATAAAATAAATATTAAAGGGTTAACAACAAATAACACTTTGTTATACAGTTTTTTATAGATGATGGTACGGAAGCCTTCGTGCACGAGTACAACTCGCACTTGGCTTTCCAGAAAACTCATTTATTTGATACCCATGTCAACAATGCAATAACAAATAAAAAAAAATAAACTAAATAACGTCGATATGCCGAAAAACTAAAAATCCTTCAAAATTAATTATATATGTTAGTGAAATATCTCTTTAGGCTATAAAAAATAATAACGCCGCCAATGTAGAATATCAAATTTCAATTTTAATAATAGTAGTTTGAATTTTCCATTTACCGGGGAAAAGCTAGACATACGTCCAAAAACAGACAGTGCCAGTCATTAACAATCCGACCACAGGACTATAATATTGCTAAGGCCAGTGCTTTATCGCACAGCAGTAGCACAGCGGTTGCACAGTAATTATCGTTAGAGTGAGCACAACTATTATCTGGAAGCGATCGTTACGTTATCGAGAAAATTTGTAGGGAATTTTGTATAGCGCCTTCACGTTTATTCTCTATAGAGCTCTTATCGTAAGTAAGATTTATTTTTCTGCTAAAGAATTTGTGTAATTTTAGGTTTTTGGTTTTAATTCAAATAATAATTTAGATTTTGTGTACTAGTGACAATAGTCATACACAGAACAGGGTCACTGTGACTCCGGCCTGTCGCAAGAGACGACTAAAAGGGTGACAGAGTGGTAATTACCATCCATCCATCCATCCATCAGCCGTTTGAGGTCCACTGCTGGACATAGGCCTCCCCTAAGCGGCGCCATTCTAACCGGTCCTGTGCCTTCTGAATCCAACGGTTTTCCGCTGTCTTCTTCAGGTCATCGGTCCACATGGTCGGGGTCGTAATTACTTAATTACGTAATTACCGTACCGTCGTAAATACCAGCTAGTATGGTGGACTTTACGTCCAATTGGGTGCAGCCCGACGGGCTCAGAGAACTCCAACTGCGTTCTTTGGAGATCCCGGACTTATGAACGCAGCGCCGAGGACGGCCACCGTATGATGGTTAAGAGTTCCACGTATCTTGACGTCGCTATAGCGTCGCCGGTTCAGTTTTGAAGTTTCCCTGTTCAAAAACGAAAAAAGATGAGAAGATATATAAATACCTTAGTCTTCCGTGCAACGTGCTAAGCGACCGGTCCGCCTGATGCACTTAGCACTTCACTAACGTTCCCGAAAGATAACGTAACCACCACAAAAAATATATTATTCCATAATTTAACAATCTGTGCAGTCCAAGTTGCGACTGTTTGTATTTTTGAGTAATGTCCGAGGCGTCAGATATTGAATTTATTATTTGTGTCTTAGTATTTCGGTTAGTCTGAAATATGCTATAAGATCAAGGTTAAAGGTTTGATGCCCGCCGCGACATTGTAGTACAATTTTAATGAGCAAATATTATATTTCTATTATTAAAGTATAGGTATAACTCGCTCGAATTTGATGGCTCAACTATAAATATTATTTTTGACTTTTTAAATGGTTGCCCACTTATCTATGTATATGGCGTTGAGGTTGACTTAATGTGATATATGTATATATCACATTTAACACGAGTTGATGTAATGTATATGATGAGATGATGTATTTTGTATATGTACGTTCAATATTGAACATTTCATTTCATTTCATTTCAATATTCAACATGTTAAGAACCAGCAGCTAGAAACCTGCTGTTTAACAAAAATAACGGATCCATATCGGTTCATCCATTTAGGAGATACGTACCTATCCACAGACAGACACACAGACATACAGATAGACAGACAGACATAGCAGTTAAACTTATAACACCCCTCTTTTTGCGACGGGAGTTAAAAATTATGTCTGTAAATAAGCAAAAACCATATTTACAGCCATAATTTTTAAAAGTTATGTAGTATATGTCTCTCTGCGAACTGAAAAGATTCTAATGATGTGTGATATGTCACAATCCGTCAAACCGTTTGAACAGCAGCGCGGGTTAAAGAAATGCATGTTTGTACATACATACAAACATACATACACAATTATTACATACATACTTACACAAATACGCTCGATAAACCTTACCTCACATACCCGAAAAATTACCCTCTTTCTGTCCCAGTCGGGTAACAAGAAGTGCAAAAGCTTAACTTTAAAATGTAAACGTAACGTAACGTAACCTAACCTAACCCCAATAATAACAACAACAGCGAACGCTTACTTTTAAAATTACCTCTATTTATTTACTAGTATTAATTCTCTAGTGGTCACCCATCTGCCCAACCGCGCCCGACGTTGCTAACTTTGTAGGTCACTTGTTAGGTCACTACAAACAAACTGCGAGGTTACAGTTATACGCGCTTTAAATAACTTACTTAGCCATAAATTTCCTGTTCAAAGTTGTCCAACCAAATAGTTGTACAGCCAATTAGAGCTACAGATATGAGGTTTCATTAAACTAGCTTCTGTTACTGTTGACTAATGCGCATTATTTCCGCGGTCAGGAATTAACTATACCCCTATTTTGCTCTGTATCTTGCTGAGGAACTATTGATAAGCGGAAGCGGAAATGAAAATAAAAATTATGATGTAACACTTTGGTATTCATCGTTGTGTAGAAAATTGCGCATATCGTAAGTACCTTTTATAAACTAAAATGGTTATAATTATAAATAAAAAAATCTATGATGAATTTAGTGAATGTGTGCGCTTCTTTATATAAGCAAATGGCAAATGTATTTCTTTGTGTAAGCAAATGGCAACTCCTGGTATATTTTCTACCACTATTTTCAATAACATTAAAGTACATCACTTTGCCTATTTTTCTATTGCGAATCAAATATCACATCACATCAAATGCTTCATGAAGTTACTACCTAGAGGCGGCGGAAGTATGGATGTAATCGAACCACAAAGAATTCTTTCAGCTTTTCACAACATTTATTTTCGTTACTTGGGGGCACGGCAGTGGATTTGTCAAGTTCGGTAAATATATTTAACACGTTTATCCTAGCGTAACGTTCGTGACATGCGCCGTATTTCCGTCCGTCTGTCTACTACTGCAATTTAAGCCCATTGTCTTAATGAAACAGCCAGTTTGTACACGATGTGTGTTTGTCGAGACATTTGTACAAACACGGGAATTTCATCATTGCTACTGTTACGTGGTTCTTAAATCTTAAATTAAATGCTGAAATTAAATCGATATAAATAGCTTATATGTATACCACAACCCCCTCCACTATACTCCTTGGGTAACAGTACCCGTATACTCCATAAAGTCTTCCATCATGCATAGAGCATGTGGCCAGAATGTATGACTTCCAACAGAACTTCGGTACTGCAGCAAAACTGCATGATTTCAAATTTATAAAAATAATTAAATTGAAAAATACAATAGTTAAATTGAAAAAAAAAAAAAATCTTATGTGTTATAGCACAAAAAATAGTACCACATAGTACAAACATTTGTGTCGCTGGGTATCGACTGTCATTTTATCTTCTTAACCATAAAAAAGTTACGTTACGAGGAGAAGCTAAGTAAACAAGATAAACACATTTTCAAACGCCATTAAAACTTGTGGTTGCTCTCAAAAAGAGTGGCTCCTGAACTTTCACCCGAGAGATATTTACGTTTTTAATATTATTGTGAAAAATCTTCTTTATACAAAAAATGAATGTATGTATTTCTTGTTTTTATACATTTCTATACCATTATTTCGATCGCTGTAAACTTTAGGAAACTATGGTACGGTGGGAGGCGCGTATGCACAAAATTTATTATTGAAAAACATTTGAATCAATAAAAAATAATTAGTTTTTAGAAAGTAATTTTTGGACATGTGCCGGATAAGTTTAGATTTTTTGGTTACAGGACAACGTCCTCCCAAGTGTCGTACGAGTATTCTACATTACAACTCAACGTAATGATTAATTTGTACTATGTTATAAACAAACAAAATTTTACAACTATTATCTCTACGTTTATATGGACACTTATTAAATAAACATCTTATAGAATTATAAGAATTGAAATGGTTCTAAGGAGTGTTTAATTCAATATCCAAAGTTTAAAAGGAACGTTATCCAGAGTTAATATGGGAACTTAGTAAAAAGATAAACACATTTTGGTTACTGCCGCTAACACACTTGAGGCTGGCCTCAAACAAAGCGGTTTGAAAACACTCGGTCTGAGATGACACTTTACCAAATTGAATAACGTAATAATTGCTCGCTTATTGCAAAACTGCTTTACAACGAAAGTTAAAGCTTACACTTGTGGCCGATAAAAGTATAATAAAAAGTAAAAAATATAATACTAATAAAAATATACCGTAGAATACATTTAAATACAATGAATATACATTTTTATAGCCATTCATATATTTGCGAAAGTTTTTATTTAGGCTGGGTTTTATTATCATTATAGTTTAAATCTACTTTAACATTAAGTATTTGAAAATATGATTAACTACCTAAAATAATGACTTACTTCAAAAGTACCGTATATATAGTATATCTGAAAATTATAATCAATAGACCTTTCTTTTTTGGTGACGAGGGGAAACTTTCAAAAGGTACACTGGAGCCTAGAAATCTATTTAGAATTTAATACGAGTACAGACATCCATCGGTGGCAAGGTAATTTACCGAGGTTCTGCACGCTAGTTTGCAACTTTATATTCATAATATACTACATCGTCGTTTAAGTTCTAGCACCGCGTAAGTCATTTTTTGGCGGTAATGAAAATTTGAAAATCATCGTCATTGGAATCG
>MOOZ01044705.1:196546-207354 GCA_002930495.1 Cecropterus lyciades | reverse complement strand
TTTGCCAGAAAATATGTTAGTAAATATGTAAGTAGATTTTAACACTATAACACAACCCGTGTTATAGTGTTAAAATCTCTAAACTATGAAATTCGGATGAAAATATCATAACAGCGATTGCCTTTTCATGTGTTATATTGAATAATTTATATAATAATAACTTCAATTTTAAACATATTTTTGAAAGAATATTTCATGTATCATAATTAACGAAAACGTCTAAAAATAGGTTCATTATTTTTAATGTAAAAAATAACTATCAACACGTATTTTATACATTTTAAAGTTTTTTTTTATGAATTCCCCAAAGTATAGATTTCCTTACGTTTTTTTTTCACCGTTTAATCAAGTGTTAATTAATTTCTTAAACACAAATTACATTGATAACCCGAGGTATGTCCCTGGATTTCGAACCTTATAACAATTTTCAAGTATTACACACAGTTTCACAGCTAATTCGGATGGAAATATAGGTAACATGTTCACACATGAAAAACTTTCCAGTGCCATTATACTTAACTAAGGGGGATTACATAAATCTAAATATGACAACCAAAGCGCCTTTCAATACCACTACGTTGCACACAGAGTTCATAACGGATAGAAATGACATCTAGCGTGGCGCTTATTATACTTCTTGCAGGAAGTTTTAAGATACACTTATGTACGTCAAAAAATATAGAACACACGTTACTTATACAGGCTACGAAGTAAAATCGTGTAATAAAACTCAGGTTCTACTTATATACTTTTGTACTTTGCACACTAACACTGTAAATTTCCACTCTTGGTTACCCTTTACAAATACACTTCTTATCACTACGAATAAACACTTCTTAGACACTTCTAAAATACACCAGCGACAACTGCCTCGTCTTATTCTCGCAACCCTTTTTATACTTTCCTAGGTAGGTCAATAATAATGCACTTAGAAAATAATTACCTATCTACGCTCCCGCGTTTTATAAAGGTTCTACCTACATCAAAATGTAACAGAAATCGAACCTAACAATCGTCAGCGCGATTCCGAAAGGGGTACAGCGCAATCTAGTTGTAGTGCCGACAACTGCTTACGTAGCGCATTTTCGTTAAACCTGTTATTGTATTTCACAAACATTTTTAGCGCTGCCGTTAAAATATGTACGGATTTAATATAAAAATCCGGTCATAGTCAACTTCCAATAATAGCATTTTCGATTGCTTTTATTATTCTTGAAGAATATTTAAGTAGTTTTGGTACGCTTTTTAATTTTATTTTGAGATAGAAATGTTTATTCATGATTCCATAAAAAAAATTCAAAATGGCTGGCAGTAAATCTTCTATTTATTATTTACGGAAAAATAAATGACGTGCTACGAAAAATATATAAAGTAATTATGCGCCTAGAAATTCTACTCCTTATTCGCTCCATGCCACTGCACAATGAATCCCAGGAAACTTTTGTTAACGCTCTCGAATCCGGCTTTTGCGCTAATGTGTTTATTTATAAGCGATTTCCTTCCCTAGGGAGATAGAGCGGATACATAGGGGAAGAAATTCTTCAATTGTATGCTGAAAGATTATTTTAAAAAGCACGAGTTACATAATAAGTTTGCAGAAACCAAAGTTCAAATTCGAAGGCAGTACTTTTATCTCTATTTCTAACTTATAACAACAGTTTCGCTGCCATGTTCTGGTATGAACGTTGTGGCAGTACAAAACACGAGGCGTTTCTAATCTCATGCATAACTACTAAATTGTGGATGATCTTACGTAGCTCTACCTTCTTTTTAGATGTTTATTATACATATATTTTACAGATGGTTGTTTGTGTCAATGACTATTTAATATCAGGTGTATACGCGTTTGCTACTCCATATCATAAAAAAGTAACAAAATAAAGGCATCTGTTTTGTTTCTTTGGGATAGAACCGGTGTGATCGTACCACCCATATTTAACGGAAAAGTATTGCTGCCGGCTTATACAGAAGCGACTATCTTTAAGTTCTTGGGAATAGCATACACCTGTCACGAAAACGTCTCAATTTTATTTCCGTACGTTTACGCTCTTATAATGACTGGTCCGACGCGATGATAACTGTACTCAGGAACGCTTAAAGTGCGTGAGGGTGCATTTTTCTATGCACTTGCTGATATTATGAGGGATTTCACGCTAAACACATAATAAATACGTATTGAGGGCATGATTTTGATGTTTTACTTATATGGGGGGACTCAATGGACGCTACTTTGGTATTAGTGTAACTTTTACACTTTTTTTAGGGTTCGAAAAGTAGTAGAAAGTACCCAAAGGGTAAAAACGGGACACTATATATAATAAACTAGCTGAGCTCGCGGTTTCACCCGCGTTAAAAAGAAATGTAACGTGACATACATTAACATTATGCATGCAGCGGAAGCTCTCATTTGAAAAAAAACCCCGATTTTGAAACATTCTTCATCGGTGCTCCGCTCCTGTTCGTCTTAGCGTGATGATATATAGCCTGTAGCCTTCCTCGATAAATGGGCTATCTAACAATGAAAGAATTTTTCAAATCGGACCAGTAGTTCCTGAGATTAGCGCGTTCAAACAAACAAACAAACTCTTCAGCTTTATAATATTAGTATAAATTCAAATGGAGTCATGGTAGGTGTCATCCTTGATTATTATATTAGTGCGGACGGTGCACGGAAATAGTTTTTATTTAAGTCGCACATACGTCTTAGGGTTCCGTATCCTATTATTAAGACTCCGCTGTTCGTCTGTCTGTCACCAGGCTGTATCACATGTACTGTGATAACTAGACAGTTGAAATATTTGCACGTGATGTATTTCTGTTGGCGCTATAAATACGTAAAATATAATAAGATAAATATTTAAGGGGGCTTACATACAACACACATGATTTTTTTGTTCGATATTAATACCTATTCACTACAAATATAAATAATTAACTTAAAATAAAATAAATATTTATGGGGTTAAAAATCATGTTTCTTGTATGGAAGCCATACTACAAACGTGAATTTTACCGACGCGAGTCCGACTCGCACTAGGCCGTTTCTTAATTTGAAAAGGAGATTACGTTACGTACTGAGGGGTACAATCGAAACTATTCATTGAGTTGTCTACATTTATATTAGACTCGGGTGGTGGAGTTGCATCACCGATAAGTTCCTGAGTTCTGTTTCCGGGCAAACACATTTTTAAATAATTATTTTGATTTCGTTCTGGTTTTGTCTTGTTTAACCGTTTGTTGTGTGTTTGCTTAGGTGTAGGTATAATTGTAATAAGTTGTAAAGTTTGTCAATTTAAATCGCGGTATGTAGTGCGAAGCTGAGTAGCGATTCTCCTTGATTAAATTGTAATTTTGTTTCACATTTGTGGTTACAATTCAGCCCAATACACTCGAAACATACTACTGTTGTCGTTTAAAAAGGAATGCCAAAAACATTTTCCCTTATCAGGGATTACCCCGGATAAGCAATAATTTACTCTAAATCATTTTCAGATCTGTCGCTAAACAACGCCTACTTTTAACTGGCCAACTGATCAAGAGTATTAGTATTATCCTCGCAGATTTATCATTTACCGTAATATTTCTTGTCTAGAGACAGCAAATAAACAAGCAAGAACAGGGTAATCCTATAAAATTTTCCAATCTCGGCCTTTGAAACACCTGCGTCGCGGCGAAATGAATATTTGTCGCTATTCGCATGCACCTGCCTTGCTATAACGGGAGTATATTTGTTACCCATGTAATCCTATTTATTTTGTTATAAGATTGAAGTCTTTAACGAGTATAAAATAAACCTTTCTACACTCATAGCTCCAAACTAGGATTGTCTCTTGTGAGCCTGCCATGGACACACACAAAGACGAATACACAAACACCCAGACCCAGAAAAGAAATCTAAATTCATAATTCAGATCTCCGTCCGGCTGGGGATCGAACCGGTAACCCACTGCATGTCAGATTAGTATGGTGTCCGCTCCGCCAAGCGGTTCACAAAACTATAATTCCCTGATAGTAAGTAAACACTATCGTCCATGAACATAAGTCTATTCAATTCTTTTGTATAATTAACTCGTTGAGCCAAATGGTGCACATCGAGATGATCCAACACGGCTAAACACTACGAAAATATGTTGGTTAATTGAGGCATGGTTCAGACTAGCAGCCGGATCTACGTTTAGATCAGCTAATATCATTACACAAATAACTTGACCAATAAATAACTCTTGCGAGTAACGATATTGTTCTTCTTTTAAAAGTACTGCAAAAATAGGTATACCAATTTCGTTGTACCTAAAATAAACTCGCTTTTTTCAAACAAATCTCGGGTAAATCGTAGGCACGGTAATCTAATAAAATTTTCCAATCTCGCTCTTTGAAGACACATGTGTTGTTGGGAAATGAATATTTTCCGCATGCACCTGCCGACAATGTGTGGTTTAGTTCAACGAAAATGTAGTTTAGTTGGTTATGAAACTTGTGCTGCTTTACTTTGTACGGGTTGAAATTGAAGTAGCCAATGAGCATATCCACCTGATGGTAAGTGATCTCGGCCGCGAATAAACGTATATCTTCCTGTATATTGGGGTTATATCAGAAATCGGTTAGATGCACCTTTGAATAAGTTTAAACGCTTTGTGTTGATGCCGTACCACACCATAGCACATAAAAAACGCTTAGCTCCACACTAGGATTTTCTACCAAACCTAGAACAGAAATATAAACTCATCGTTCAGATGTCTGTCCGACCGGGGATCGAACCCGGAACCCCCCGCGTGCCAAACCGGTATGGCGACCGCTCCGCCATGCGGGTCGTCATAAGCCTATTGATTCGTGTAGTTCCGGGATCAGAATAGGGCAACGCTATCCCCTGCCTATCGTGAGGCAGCTAAAAGGGGCTTCCGTGTTGTGGGGGAAAAAGCCCATCCTAGTGGGCTTTTTGCAAATAGCACAGCAGGTTTTGATTACACATTAACACAGGAAAAAGTTTCTGCCCATCTACTTGATCCCTACTACTAAACGACGGGATTCAGTTCATTTGTAATGATGACTGCTGAAATAACACAAATTAACATGATAGTTAAATAAGTAATCGAACTAAAATCATTTTAATGTACTTATAATTTTAATGGACACTTCGTTATTTTTTTTTATCTTTCTTTTTTTGGGGTTTGGGTACTACAGTAAATGTACATGTCAACCCCATTGTATCTTATGAATCTAGTTGACTACACAATCACACTTAAATCTATTCTTAATGTCTATCTTGTAGAGATGCCTTGATGAATGTATAAATTGCATTGCCTGTTCGGAATGTGGCTCCGATAAGATGGTTTGAAACGCGCCAACATCAAATTGGTTTACTTTGATTTTTTTCATCAATGCATCTCTCTCCTTTCGATTTCTAACACATTCCAGCAAGAGATGTTGGACATTTTCAGGTCTATCATATGTACAGCAATTTGGTCACAACACTTTTTTGATAAGGTATCCTAAAACATTCAATGGAACATGTCCAGACCGAAGCCTTACTGCCACTGTGATCACTTGCCTACCAATCCTCACATTGACAAACCATGGTATACGAGGAGGCTCATTCTGCATTGTTTTATACCATCTACCCTTTTCTTTAGAGTTAGGATCGAAATATTCCTTCCAATTTTTCCAATATTTAATTTTGAATTTTGGCAAAACTTCAGTGTAATTTTGCTTAACATTAAATTCTATCCCATTATGAGCAGCACTACATGCTAATAAGTCAGCCTCCTCGTTGCCCAACAGACCTATGTGTGACGGAATCCATTGCAATCTCAAATCTATCGTCATAGATGTTTGGATTTGGTATACGTACTTGATCAAGTATAGAATAAGCAATAGAAACACCTCTGTGACCAGAGCCACATCGAGCTAAATGATAGAGAGCGCTCTTACTATCTGTTAGAATAACATTATTATTTAAGTTATTATTTATCGCATAAGATATAGCATTTGAGATGGCAATCAATTCTATTGACATAATCCACACGCAGATATTTTTATACATAGATTTTAACTTATTTTTAGGAACAAAATAGGAAGCACCCCTACCATTTACACTTTTAGATCCATCTGTATATATTTTAATGATTTTTTTTATATTTATTGCTTATTTCCTCAAGAACTTCTTTGTTTAATGCAACAGGAGTTATTAAATTTTCCCTTACATCAGAAACATTATTAAAAAAAAACATTTTGCGTAACAAAAATATCTGAAAAACCCAATAGCTCTCAAACCAAAGGCCAAGTGAAAAACAGTCACGTCTCAAAAAGTTGGTCTCTACACTTGACGTAAGTAAATTTTCATTACATTTGACCGTTTTTTCTGCGAGCACTAACTTAAGTAGCCACGTAGGCACTCCAACATTCCTTTTGCAATTCCGACTTCATTTCATACGTACTTCTTTCACTTCGAGAGCTCTTAGTGAGAGGATCTTTTTACAAATGCTTTGATGCTCACGATATCTGCTACATTGTTCAACGTTGTTTTTCGAGTTATGTCTTTGTTTGAGTGTCGGGTTTATGAGAACGAATATACACAAATTATTTGTTGATTTGTATTTATAGAGTAATTTTTGAACAATTTGACTAGTTTAGGTACAAAGGACGACCCACGTGGTAGAGAGGTCACCGTGCTGGTCTGACACGCGATGGGTCCCGGGTTTGATCCCGACCGGGAAGACATCCGAATGATATGCTAAGTTTTCAGATGCAATACAATACAACAATAATACAGATGCAATCTGGTCACCGCCACATGTATAAAACTAGTTGAATGTCTGCTTCTTTCATCCGCATTTAAAAAAATACTTGACATATGTACTTACTTATATTTATATCTTCAACGATTTAATTAATACAGCAGTTATTCAAAGAAAACAGACTCTACTTGACATTAGCGTTGGCGACGAGGGCTATGTGCGCGTGGAGAGCGCGCTTGTTGCGCTTTCACGCGTGGAACCCTAATAACCTTTATCTAAAATAAGCCTAAGTTACGCCTTACAGCAGAGCCTTAGAGCATAGACTACCTGTCAGTGAACATCCCGTCAAAATCGGACCAGCGGCTACGAATATTACCCAGAACAAACAGACATATACAGAGACAGACAAACAAAAATTTTAATAACCGTTTTTCTTTGTTATATGTACCGTATGTATTTTCATAAGCATTTTTTGAAAGACGATTAATTTGATTTTACAAACAGACACTTCAGTTTTCTTTATTTGTATAGATAGATTCATTCTGCTACCATTTCAGTCTATCCACTAATTGCCACTCAACATCAGATACAATTTTTAGCTGAAATAGTACAATGTGCTCTGTACTATTTCAGCTGAAAATTTAAAACACCACTTAATCCTGAAACCGAAGCTGTAATCCCTGTTGCATGCAACCGCCATTTTATGAAAATGTGCACTGCAATACTATGTGCAAATATCTACATTCATTTTGTTAAATATCTGGGAAATGGGTTAGTAGGTAAAGTCCATTTAGACAGCGCAAAGCGAAACCAACTAGCAAATACGTGACAAAATATAGTACGATTTTAAATTTTAAAGCAGGTAACGGAGCGCTATCCTTTGAAAGCCTGAAATCGTTTTAATGATCTAGACATTTTGTTACAGTGAAATGAAGGATTAAAAGTTCGCTTTTACCATACTGCTTCAGAAGGAGGGTAATGTTTTCCGAACGTATGTATATATGTATAAATGTATGTTTGCATGTATGTATTTTTTACTGCGCTACAGCCCAAAAGGCGTGACGGAATGTAACATATGCCATATCATTAGAACCGTTTCAGTTTACAGAGTAACATAGACTTAGAAAAACGAAGAAGAAGGGACGACTCTTTTGCTATCATAACAATAAAAATAATAATAATAAGAATCCTACGTGACTTTGTAATTGTATTTATTATCCCTGTGTTCTGGTGTACCGTTGCGGATAAGTATGTCTCCTCTACAATAATCTTCACACCTGTACACAGCAACGGTCTACAGAAATAGGTGTGATGGAGGAGCTTCCGGAGTTGAATTACAAAAATTATTATGACAACTATTTATTCTTGATCTACTACTTGTGTCATCTTATGAGGTAGGTGTAACCCATAGCCCATTAAGTTGTTTCACTGCGGTTAAGACTAATAGTCTTCGTATCTCAAAAGTATTTAATAAGAACTCTCATATATACATAAAAGTTTTTATTAAATTTCTCAGAAACATAAATAGTGTTTCTTAATAGTAGAAGCGAACAATAAATAATTTTATTTCCTAATAAACATTATAATTTCTTGAGAACGTTTTTCTTTACCGCTAATGAAACAGAATCAGAAAACATTTATTCGCTGACAAACATTACAATGTTTGTCAGCGAATGCTACATTATAAACAAATAATGCTACTTATATAATAAATGTTTATTAAACATATAGCTTAAAAAAACTATGATTATTCTGCAAAAAATCAATTAAGATAACTCAACAATCGAATGAATGAAATAAGATGTTTGGAACGGTACTGACAGAATTCAAAAAATATTTTCATTCCATTCTCAAAAGTCAACTGTTGAAGTTGGCATTTCACCGCCGATTCATCTTTCAAACTTTTGCAAAACAATACTACCGAACAGCATGTTAGGAATGACTCCAATTCTATTTTAGGGTTTATATTTTGATATTTCAGATCTATAAGATGAATGGCAGAAATGTAACCTTCAGTCGAGCTGGTTATTATCTGAACTAATCTGTTAGGATTCACAAAAACCCTGTTTCTGACGAGAATAGAGCTACGATACATGTCGTCTGGCGTAAGAAGTGACTAGAATCGGGTTGCCTAGTCAGCAATTCTGAGAAGGATGACGCATTTTGTGGCCATATACACCGTAAAGTAAGCACTTGAAGTGTGCATTGGTCATTGGGTAGAGGCATCGCGCTCCCAGGACTCTAGTTGCGGTTCGACGGAGATTTCCAAGCCCTCTACGGAGCGCTCAAAGGCTTTTATGTGTAAATATCTCACATGACTCGTTCTCATGGCATCGGACTCTGTTGTTTGGGACTAGAATACGAGCTACTACGGTATCCCCTGCTTGTCGTAAGAGGCAACTAAAAGACTAAGGGAAAAGTGGGAACTCATTCCACCCAGCCGTCAATCTCGGGAAGGACGACGTTATAAAAGAATTCGTTGTGGCAGGCCACTAATGGGGTTGTAATCTGATGAGAATACCATATAATCTTCAAATACCACGATGGTTTCCACTTTGTCAACAAAAAGGTACTACCGTACGAAAATATGAATAAGTTCCATATTTACATTTCTGTCCGAGTTGAACCCGGAATTCTCTGTGCTAGACCGATATGACATTGACATCGCTACGTGCGTCCTTTGTATACATATAATCCGCATTTATTAATTCAATAACATGCAGATGGTTTTAAGTTTTTTATTTTGGGTAAGCTGGTATTAAAAGTGAATGCATTTAGTTCATATCTGTCCTTTAACGTGGTCGTGAATAGGATGAAAGGACGTCGAATTTTCGGGATGCGGAATTCCTGTAAATGGAAAATACTTTGATGGAGTTCAGATGGGATTCCGATTGAATGAAAATGAAATATATATTTTGATACTCAACATTTTACCAAGAATGCTTATACTATCACAAAAAAATGACAGGTTTACAACATACAAATGAAGGAGCATTCAGTCTATCAGATGGTAACTGGCTACTGCCGCTCGTAGACATCTGTAATCGATCCCAGACAAGTTTGAGTTTAAAAACATAAACATTAACGCTTTCTACACTTATAGCCCCACACTGGGATTTTCTCTTGCGTCGTGGGTGCCAAGGACACACAAAGACGAATACACAAACACCCAGACCCAGAACAGAAATCTAAACTCATCATTCGGATGTCTGTCTGGACGAGGATCGAACTCCGGACCCACTGCGTGTCAGACCGGTGTGGTGACCGCTCCACCACGTGGGTCGTCAATAGGTTCATGTCTATACTAATACACTAACATACAAACTGAAAGCATAACAGTACTGTAATAAAAAGAAATTATTTCTGAAAGTTAATTCCAGATTGTAAGTAATAAATACAAATTAATGATACTCAGCAGTTTCCGATTAAAGTACTCAATGAGAAATCAATTTCGTGATCAAAGGGACACGAGAGGGCATTAAGGGTTCAGGGGTAGTCATTTGACGATGAGATGAATTTGAGCCTGTAATTTATTTTTATTTTTCAGAAGTCCAGGGGTATAAAACATTTCCGGTTTCAACGTAATGTTATATTAAAGTTTTTATCCGACGTTAGAAGGAGGGTAACGTTTTTCGAGCGTATGTATGTATGTTTGTTTGTTCGTATGTATGTTTATTTCTTTGGCACGCTCTACAGCCCAAACGGTTTAACGAATTGTAACATAATAATATTACGTATCATTTAAACCGTCTCAGTTGTCAAAGTAACATAAGTTATATAATTTTTAAATAGTACGCCTGCGAACAGAATTATTTTTATCATTTGAATATCGGTATTAAATTTAACCTTTGAAACCCATATTGACCCACAGACTACTTCAATAATTATTAAAAAAAAAAACTTAATAAATATTTGAATAAATAGTTGAAAGAAAACACCAACGTAGAAAACAATCAATATGATCGTCGGCTCTATTTTTGAAGTGAAAACTTCTTTAGCGGCGTTGAGCACTTTTTCTGTAATGGGTATAAAATCTTAAACTCGCGTCAGGACACGTGACCTGATCGAAAAAGC
>MOOZ01044705.1:183471-196018 GCA_002930495.1 Cecropterus lyciades | reverse complement strand
CCTGAAAAGATAGACATATGCTGTCGCTGACTTTTTTTTAGAACTTTTAAAGGGGATCAATTCTGCCATACATAATTTGGTCCTCCTGGTGGTCTTAGCGTGATGATATATAGCCTATAGCCTTCCTCGATAAATAGGCTATCTAACACCGAAAGAATTTTTCAAATCGGACCAGTAGTTCCTGAGATTAGCGCGTTCCAACAAACAAAGTCTTCAGCTTTATAATATTAGTATAGATAATAATTCTCGTATAATGAAACAAAATTACACGAGGCCAAAGTTATTTACTTAACTATTAGAGTAATGTGTTGTAATATCGAGAGTAAAAATATTTTCTTTTCTTCTTTCTTTAATTTGTAAAGACAATACATATTGTGAAATACCGACGTCACAAACCGCCTCATTTGCCAAGTAATGGGCTTCCAAGGATCCCTTTTGACAATCCTTTTTATTTTTGGCGTCTCCTTGCATAATCTTTCCGGGCGACAGTTATCCGTACTTCGTTTTGAAGTTGGAAACATGTCGGGATATTTTTGCAAGAATTATTTTGGTTCGGTAACTTCGTAGGGGGATTCTAAATATATTTTCTGTGTGCGTAATAAGCTTTTCTTTGCGATTCCACTCGATTCCACAGACATTATTGGTATTGATTTCTTAAATAATGTTGAACGGTATTCAAGTACAAGAGATATTTCACAAATTGTGCAAAGCAATTTCGTTCTTTGTTTATCTATATCTATACTAATATATGAAATTAGTAGGTTAGTATCTGTGTGTTTGTTTGTTACTCATTCAAGCGAAAACTGGCCCTATTTACTTGGAATTTAGCATGGATGTAGCTTATTTACTTGGTGAACTTATAGGTTTTTGATTTCTATTTCCCGTAGCGAAGCAGGAGTACTTGAGCTAGTGTTAAATGTGTGAAAGGTTTCTACAACATTGTGAAATCCTTGCTTAACGTAAATTTTAATACAGGGGATAGAATTCTGGCGGTGTCACTATCGTACTCTGTCTTTTAAGTACTCGATTAAGTATTGTTATTTTATAATTATAAATACGATTTATTTTTAAATGTTCTTTTTTATATTAAGTTACGTTAATGTAAGTACTATTTATCTATTTAAAATATTATTTAATTTAAAAAAGTCTGGAGTATTGCTATTATTCCATTAACCTTGTTATTTGATTAGTCCTAAAACTGCTGGAACAAAATTTACTACGAAATAATTAAAATATGTTTGTACGCCTTTTTCCTTTTATTTTATTTCAATCTACGTACATTATTGTTAAATAAATAACCTGTAACCTTACAGTTAAGTTATTGTAAGTATATGCACATAACTTTACATAAAAAGCATATAAATATCCCGTGTACCGTTAAATCGTTCGAAATTGCACCTAAATCGAGAAAATGGGAAAACACCTGCGTCTCACTCAGCCTAGGATCGATGGCGGGTTGTTTAACTCTTCTTGTAACGCCCTGACGGCACACGAGATGTTCTAATTTAGACCTCAATATCAATATAAATGCTAAGTATTTAGCTTATAAGTCACATTACCTTTTGATATATACTTGGGTATGGTGAACATCTTGCAGCATTCGAATTCAGAATTAAAAAAAATGGCGCCTGTAAGTAGAGTTTTTTTTTTTATATTTATGATATTTTTTTGGATGAAATTTTGCTGTGTAACGGATGGTCTTAAGTAGTTATGATGAAGAGGAGGTGTCTAAGTACATCATGAAGTACTACGACACTTGTAACGAGACGTGTTTTTCTTGTCCACAAGTGGATCGATAAAGTTCTTTCTCTTCAAGAAAATCAGATTTTTTCTTTTACTCGTATATGTCCTTTGATTGCAGCAAAATTACAGAGAGTTATTCGGAAGATTTGCGTCTTAGTGCCGTATCAGATACGATACCTTAACTCGATGTTAAGAATAAAATAACTTGTTGACGAACAAGAAATAAATTATAATACTGTTTCCTTTTACATGAGGCGACCATCTTAATTCTCGAGAGTAACAACGCATGTAGGATTGACTTCAGAAAGAACCACTGCTCTATTTGTGAATAGAACCATGGGTGGTAGCCACTTCTCATCAGGTGGACTGCATGCTCGTTTGCTACTTCGGTCTGATAAAAAAAAGTGATTAAAAGCCAAATTCAGATATCTCTGAACACGTGTGCACTCGATTGTTGATAAAGCTCTTACTTTAACGCAGTTTCATACGAAATTCACTTGCTGCGAAAACTTCAACAACTTCAAAGAAACATGAAGCTTTATTCAGTACATAATAAGCCTACTCTTTAAAAAGAACACAAATTATTTCTCTTTTAAGTTTTTAACTTTTCTTGCGAATATTAATTTGATCAGACTAGTTGGAAAGTGCATAAAGGAACCTTTGAACTTGCCCAGGGAAATTAATTTAAGTTCCTTGCAAAGCATTTTTAGGGTTCCACGCTTAAAATAGAATGGAAAATTGTACCTGAAACGAATTTTTATTTACGTAGCAATTAAATTATATCCAGATAATTACGCAAGTAGAAATTATTTTGTTTGCAGAGGTTTCTGATAAAATTCTGAAGATTTTAATCATACATCATACAAAAATACTGAATACTCAACGATGTATATTGATTAAAAATAAAAGCTTTTGTATATGATTCTTAGTTACACATTATAGAGGAATTAATAGAGGCAAATTTAATATTATATATATATTTTATAAAAATTTTGGCATATGCGATTTCGATATTTGTTAAAACATCTTATGACTTTTTTAATCCTCTGAGCGCGTTGTCTTATTGGGTTCCATCTAGGCGAGCGACTGGGCCCACCGTACCATCTGCTCTCTACGACGGTATGCGACGTCACATACCGCCGTCCTTCTTGGGGTCGCTGAGCTGGACGGCTCGAGCTGCCACGTAAGCCCCTTTAAGTCACTTCTTATACGACAGGCAGGAGATATCGTAGCCGTTGCGGATTCTGATCCCGGAACTACAGGGACGAACCAACTTATACCTACGGAACTTGCAAAGGTAACTATGCGTTCACACAAACCTGTCTTTTTTACATAAATCCCCGACGAGTATTGTTCGTGAAGTTTGTCTTGAGAAAACATTTGCTTAGCCCCTCTGGTGAGAATTTCATTACCTAGATTGACGCTAGAAATGAAACTAGATGTTATAATAAAGACCACGTCTGTTTGAGCTACTGTGACGTCATTGCAAGGTGAGGAATGGATTTGAAATATGTATTTCTTATTTTAAAGATCGCTAGAAGTTTGTCGGTTTTTTTTTAAATTAAAGTTCTTTAAAATCGTTGTGATTTGAAACTTGATGAAACAAAAATGCGTTACGAAGTCAGTTGTCGGCGCTACAACTAGACGGCGTTGCACCCCTTTCTGAATAGCGCTAATGATTTTACTTCGTAGCTCGTGTGAGAGCTTAAGTTTCGTATATGCGAAATAGTTGTCCGAATATAGACTGCAGCGATAACTTAATCGATCTTTTATATATTATTATAAAGTTCCATTTCTGCCGTGTGTCAATTGCAATTATGTAGCAAACTATTATGCAGTCCACCTAATAGTAAGTGGTAAGTGATATCTGTATTCAATCTTATGTGTCCTACTTGAGTTTGGCCACAGATGCTTTGCTACCCTTGAGGACTAAATTTGGATCATTGATGTATGTATGACAAAACGTATGACGAGTCGTGGTGACGCGGTCACGGCAAAACTGTGCTGGCTGAAAAAAAATATGATGGGAAGTAAATTTAGAGGTAGCACATATTCCTGTCAGATTCATTTTAAATTTTTATGTGTTGTGATATATAATATTAACTGTATTTTCACACTTTAAATAAATAAAAAGGGTCTACTATGTGTTGTTGAGTGTTAGTTTGTTATTACTCAACAAAATGTGTACATGTCGCTGTCATATAGCACGGCGTGAAGAAAACAAAAAAAATATCTTTGTCATTTTTATGTTTGAAATCATAACTTTGATTTTCGCTAGGCTAGACTAAAGGTAGTTTTAAGTATTGAACTCCACTGTCCAAAATTTTGATTTCGGTCCCTTTCGTTCTCAGTGTGCAATATGTTTATTAAGTCCATATAAAAAGTCTTTTTGAATGCTGAATTGTGTAAATATAAATATTCAGCCGCGGTCACATAGTCCCTATGTTCGTCGTCATGATTGACAGGTTAATTTGCTCCTTGGCAGCGCCGGCGCTTTGGAGCGATTGACACCTCGACGGCTGAGAGCAGTTTGTTTTTGATTGGGTCTAAAAACTAAATTGGATTTTTAGTAACAACGCATCCATTACACGGTTTAGGGTAACACGTGTGTCGAGTTTTGTAGCTTTACAATGGTATCGATATTTTCCTTTTTTGTATGAAATCTGTTTTTGAAATAAGCAGAAATTGGTAGGTATATCCTACTAGACAAAGACAAAGTTTAAATTAGTAACATTGTTAAAAATATTAAAAAAACAAAGCCGACTACTTAAAATGATTTATTTGTTCATAATGATACACTTAATTTAACGCTTTATCCTATCAAAAACACTTCTTGTTAATAAGTCTGTCAAATCCATATAAAAACAGTATTGAGATACACAGTGATATCAGATTCAATTTTTTACTTTTTGACTTTATTCTAAGTTAATTAAACACCCAAAAAACTTTATTTTTTACGAGAAGATATAACTAGTACTTATTATGTATGTTGAATTAAATGTCTTATAAATTGCTTGTACATATGTTATCCTTTTGTTCAGATTTATCTTTGCTTATCTTTAAAGTCGGCAAGTCTTAATGTATTGATGCAGACACAACATTTAAAAAAGCTGCCGAATTTAAAAGTAAACCAGCAAAGTTAAATCTGAACGAAAGGGTTTTGCAATTTTACGTCGTCGATATGTTCCATAACGAGGCCCCTAGTGTATCTGTAGCTTATATGGAGCCCTTTCTATACCTATTTTAGGGCGTTCCAATTTAAAATGTGCAAGTTTAGGAGTTTTTTAGTTACTTGTGTGCTAAAATCTTTCAAACATACCAAATTTCAAGTTTCCCCAGCCGCGGGAATTGCCTGAAAGTTTTGATGAATCAGTCAGTAGTAAAATCAGCATTTTTTAGAATCAAATATCTCAGAAACTACAAGACATAATTTTTAAAATTTTTCACAGTCCTTTAGAATGATAATATAATATTACATATTAAATTCCGCATCTTAGTGCTGAGGGATAACAAAGCTATGATAGGCGGAAAAACGCTGAAATATTTCGTGTAAATATACACATATCAGTGCATTGCCGATGATGAATTTGACAAAGCCCTGTCGTGCTTTTCGATAGGAGTTTTCGTCAAAATACTCAAGTACTACTCTCTCTCTCTCTCACTCAAGTACCGCTCTCATTTGATACCCATATTGTGGTGATAATAAAAAAGAATTGTCGCAAATAAGGACAAAAAGGGGGAACCTTTTTGTCCTTATTTGCAGGCGCCATTTTTAAAAATTATACAGCCTATGTCACATTCCAGACTGAGACGATTCTAATGTTATCTCATCTCATCCTTAAATTTTGTAAAAATGTATTTTATACTCACCATCAGACATTCGTTTAGAGATAAATTATATCGGGGGTTGCCTCGTTCCGCCCTACATATGTTGCATACAACTACACAATTGAAAATTAGTCATTTTTAAATGAAAGATGTATTTTTATGCTTAAAATATGTTTTTGAAAATGAAAATCGTGTTTTTACTTCGCTGTGGTTAATGGCCTTTTGATTTACATTATTTTGACTTCTATCGGTAAAAAGATAATAACAAACATGATTAATTTTACCTGGATCTCCTGCAAATTAAGCGTTTTTGTGTTGTCCTATATGAACCTGTTCTATACGATATGACTGTCCTATATGATAATCCTATAATACCTACTTCATAACGGAGCAAAGGTTTGCGCAAATTTTACCGCGTATTTGGTATGTCAATAACAAATGTTTTAACTGTTAATGTTCAATATTTTAATTTGTAACCACATACGTTTTCCGCTAAATCAATAGCGTTGTTTAAAATCTCATTACGTTTCCACCACTATTTGTTGCATATTTATTTACTTACGATTAATTTTGTGGTCATTAATATCCTATTTTGGCTTTATTATTATTGATTTTAATCGTGTCAATATTGTTTTATTTAATAATCATAGTAAATAAAGAGAGATATTTGAACGAACACTTCAACTTAGACTTCAGCCTCAAATTCTGATGCTCAGGTAATTTTCCAAATCTACATATTTTATTATATAAACGCGTCAGTATTCGCGTCAGGTTACAAGTTTTGTAGAAATCATGATTAATACAATATTTTTTTATTTTTGGTTGTTTTGTTCCTTGATTAGTATATTTCGAACATATTTATTTACATTCATAAGTGACTTTTATGTTTATAACTTCTCTAGAATTTAGTCCATTATACTTAAATAAAACGCTTAAATGCTTTTTACACTCGTAGCCCCACAGTAGGATTTTCTCCTGTGTCGTGGGTGCCATAGACATACAAAGACGAATACACAAACACCCAGACCCAGAACAGAAATCTAAACTCACCATTCAGATGTCTGTCTAGCCGGGAATCGAACCCGGGACCCACTGCGTGTCAGACCTGTATGGTGACCTCTCCGCTACGCGGGTCGTCGGTACTAGTTTATTATTACAGTAACATCATTACAAACATTAAAATAATAATTATTGGTCTATTTACTAGTTTTCATTTGATATCCATATTGTCGTAATAGTAAACAAAAGTAGGTTTTCCTCCCTCCTTCATTCTCTTTTTCTAGGCGCCATTTTAAAAAATTATATAGCCTATGTCACTCTCCAAACTGAGACGATTCTAATGTTATCTCATACGTTACCAGCCGCTTGGGTTGTAGCGCGTGCCAAAGAAATGAACATACATACAAAAAAACATACATACATACATATGTATATACATACATACATACGCTGAAAAACATTAGCCTCCTTCTTACGCAGTCGGTTAAATACGCTTCTAACGATGTATAATATGTATAAATTTCACATAAAGTGAGAAATTCACTGACAGAAAATAGTTTATATTATTAGTTTACATACTTCGATTAGCTCTCCTTTAAAATTTCAATTCTGAATTGTGTTTGTTTTTAATTGAAGCAGCAAGAAGTTAAACTAAAAGTTAAACGCGTCCGTCTCTGTAGTTTCGGAATCAGGGCTAAGGTATCCCCATCCCCTGTTGTAAGAGGCGAGTGAATGGGGACTCCCGGGAGCTTACGGCCGGCACGATTGGGAGCTCGAACCGTCCAGCCAGATGACCTTGGGATCCTTCCCAAGGCGGTGGTATGTGTGGTCGCACACCGTCGTAAAGACCAGACGGCACGGTGGGCCCAGCCACTCATCTGGATGGAGCCCGATGGAGCTTAATGATTCTGGTTGTGTTCCTTTGGAGATCCTGGAGTCCATTTCGCAGCGCCGATGTCTGCCACTGAGGAGTTTTTAGTGCGTTTAAAATTCAACATAACCCAGCGTTACTCCCACGGCGTCAGGTACCTTTTCAAGGTTTCGCCCTTGAGAACAAAAAAGGCTCTAAACGCGTACTCTATCTTTAATTTTACTTTTAATAATGTGAAATATCAATTGATGTAAGACTAAATGTCTAATCTTCCAAAGTGAGCAAACAGTAAATAAACATATGACGAATATATTAAACATGTCCTACGTTTTCATTAATATTGCACAGGGTAGGAAATGACGAGTTTCACATAAGAATATTTAACTTCTATCCCAATGTCACGCCATTCGCAAGTTATTTATTCACGAGGAATCGTAATGTATAAGCGGATTTCATAAAACTCGCGATGCGGGCCAAGTCAGAAGCGACCGCGGTTATCTACCGGCACGTCTTGATAATTTGAGTCCTGTGTAATATTTGCATGCCGACAGGGTAGAATAAGAGAACAATGATATTAAATATATGACCTTTTTTGTAACCTTATTCTAGCAAAAAAGAATTATTATTATTATATAGTTTTAAAATATTGCAAACAAAGATCTATCGACAGTTTCATTGGTACTAACAAACCCTAAGGATCTTGGAATAGACTTAGAAACATGGTGTTGGAAAGGTCGCGAAGATGTAGAATGGTTCGACGGTCACACTAATTTCAAAGATCAAGCAGATCTTACAATACGATCAAGGTATGAGAGTGCCATCTGAATATTATATGAGACCAGTTTAGTCCGCAGAAGTAACCACTTCCATACAGAACCGCTTTTCCGTATGTATATTCGCTGCAGTCTCTTTGCGACCAACGCGCGTAGCTCGTGTGACAGGAAAGGTATGTATTATACGACAAAATCCAAGATTTACGCATGCGAGCCCGATTCCCATGCGTAAATCTTGACATGAACCCGCTTGATAAAAAAATGCCCGTAACCATTAACTTGGACCGCATATGCGAGCTGACGTAAACTTTACGAGACGAGTTGATTCTGTCTGACGTTGACTTATGTAACTTGTGGTACTTTATTTGCTGGTTTGTGAAGTTTTTGTCTATTTGAGTTTAGATGTGATAATTTTCATTAGTTTGATTTATTGTTTGTAAATTAAAAAACCCATATTCGAAGATTAGGATGTTACAGGTACTATATTTTATCGATCAAGCTTTTAGGTGTCATCACTGTCGTCCCTGTAGTTCCGGGATTAGAATAGGGCTACGGTATCCCCTGCCTGTCGTATGAGGCGCTTCCGGGCTTGCGGGTGGCAAGAACCGTCCAGTCAGGCGACCCCAGAGTCCTCTTCGCAGTGCCGAGGAAGCCACCGGGGGGTTTTAGTGCGGTAAAAATCCCACATAACCTGGCATCGCTCCTACGACCTCAGGTACCTTTTGAAGGTTTCCCCCTCGAAAACGAAAAAAAAAAAGGTGTCATCACTGTGAGAAGTTACACAGGCTTGCGTTACGCTACACCTATTTCTAGCCTAAAGCAGTTCTAGCGTTGGAAGGGTGTGGTTGCCGGCTCACTTATGTACGAGGCGACCATCTCAATCCTTGGGAGTAGCAATGCATCTGTGATCGATAGAACTTCTGTTCTATGAAATTGCATACAGGTGCCTACGGGCGGCAGTAACCTCTTACTATCTGGTGCACTGCATGCTACTTCAGTCTGATAAAAAAAGAATTTCAGAATTGTGTTTTTATCCTTGTATGCTCCGTGATATGCACGACTGAAAACAAAGTCATACGTGTACTAGATTATTCCCGCGACTCTGCCCGATACGGTCACGTTAATCGCAGTAATGAGTATACAGTATGTTAATCCAAGTCATAAACTATCTTTGCGTCAAAATTCAGTGAAATCCGACTAATAGTGTTTGTGTGAAAGTACAAATACACACATCATCACCAAATTTTGCATTTATATCATACTAGCTTTTACCCGCGGCTTCGCTTGCGTTTTCATATTTTTTGATGAACAAACAATCATGTCTGCCTATATATGTTTTTATTTATTTTTTAGTAAAAAGTATGCTATTTTTTTCTAATACTCTGAGGATATTTGTATAAAGTTTCATGATAATCGGTTGAGTCGTAGTAATGTATAAAATCGAGGTAAATTATTTGATTTATGAATCAATTTATAAAAAAAAAAAAAACAAATGGAGTATGTATACGACGGTGATAGTTGAAATTAATATAATTGGTATTCTGTTTAATATTTCAGTATACGTTTGTTTGTAAAATGCTGATGTTAAAATAATTGAAGAAGTTTTGGTTAATGCATAAAATATGAGTAGTCCATGTCATTTAAGAGAGAGTTTTATTTCGTAAAATGGAAATACATTTCCATCGAAATCATTTTTGTAACATAATGAAGTTGACCCAAAAGCGGACATACAATTTTCAGAAAAACATAATATCGGACGAAAGCTTTTATTTCTAGAAAGCTTAACTGTTCCGTGTTTCAATTTTGGAAATTGTTGAACTTCTGGAAAGACGAGAAATCTGAAATCGTTCGAAAACATTATACAAATGGAAATGTATTTTTAGCAAAAGTACAACTTCAAGGCACGTTTTCAAGGCCCACAATTTTTGCTTGCGTAGAAATTTAGGCATGCCCAATGAAAGTATTATTTGAATCTAGAATTTTACTGAATTTATATAATGTAGCAGCTGTTCACCTTATTACACCTATGTAATGCAAAGGAGAAAACTATTGTTATTACTGCTAATAAGCAATTCTAAGTAGCATTCATACTAAATATTTTATTTTTGATAATGATTATCATTCAATTTGACATATTAAGAAATCATAATACAGTCGAATTGGGAATGTCTTCAAAATTTGAAGTCAATTAAAAATTAATACAAATTTTTAAGTATATATTCCGCTTTTTCGTTTAGTAGTATCTATACTAATATTATAAAGCTGAAGAGTTTGTTTGTTTGAACGCGCTAATCTTAGGAACTACTGGTCCGATTTGAAAAATTCTATCAGTGTTAGATAGCCCATTTATCGAGGTTTCATTTATTGTTTCAAAATTGGGGTTTTTTTCTAATGAGAGCTTCCCCTGCAAAATAAATGTAACGTGATATACGTTACATTTTTTTAAACGCGGGTGAAACCGCGGGCTCAGCTAGTGGTAAATTAAAATTAAACGCATCAGTGTGCGTCTCAAGTATTTTTTATTTGTAGTGTATAGTAATTGTATATCTTACTAACTAAATAAATTAAAGTTAAATGTTTACCTTTTATGGGGAGTTTTGATTGAATTTAAAACAAATAAATTAAAAACAATGCCAAAGTAACAGTAACAATATTTAAAATTGTTATTTTAAACAGTATGTTATTGTAACGAAACAGAATTTGTTATTATGCTTATTATTATTAAATTGAATAAACTATTTATAAAATGTAGAGGGTAGTCGCAAGTTTAATTATCCAACCCCATAAAAGATCCGTTCATGGATCACATATTCCGGGCCACATTTATTACCTGGAGCCTCCCTGTCGTTTAACGGTACCCCCATGCCTAGTTTACGTAATGGTAAACGCTGAGAGGATAATATTTTTTTTATGAAAAAAGACGTTTTCTAGTGTTCTAACCTTTTGTTTACATTTTAAAAAATCATTGAATTTCAATTAAAAAATAATCTAAACAAACTAAGAGGAAACGAGAATACTCATGAAAAGAAGACATTTAGTTTCATTTATAATCGACTACAAAAAAGGAGTAGGTTTTCAAATAGACTGTATTTTTTCTTACTACGCACTTTTTATTACAAGGGGATCAAAGTCTTTACTGAGAAAATGTTAACAGTTATTATTACAAAATTATTAGAATTTTTATATTTAAACACGTTACATAATTAGGCACGCTTCTTTAAATAATTTAACATATTACTATTAAATGTGAAGGATAGTAACAAGTTTAATTAACCAACCTCACAAAAGATCCGTTCACGGATCACATATTCCGGGCCACTTTAATTATCTGCAGCGTCTCCCTCGTTTAACGGTACCCCAACGCCTAGTTTACGTAATAGTAAACGAAGCGCTGCCAAGATAATGTAGTTAAACAGATGTGTATGTTTCTTGTTTTCACATTTCTTTACATTTATTTTAATAAATCTAAATAACTTTAACATAGCTCTTTGTGCACTTGAGATTCGCTTTCCATATAACCTTTCCCATTGCAGGGTTGCTGGAAGAAATTTCCTTTATACTATGTATATTAATGTGTGATTACTGTAATATTACCGTGTACAAAAAATTTATAGAGCTGTAAAAGTAATAACACAAAGATATTTTTATTATTTTGGCTATCCGATGTGTTAAAGGGCGAATCAATACAATGAATTAAATTATGAAAGATTATTCTTCATAGACAATATGCAAACAAAATTAAAAGAGCCTATGAAAGTCACTACAGTAAATTAAATAAGGGTTAATTACCATTATTTGAATAAAGCCTGTTAACTATAAAATGTGGAGGATAGTCAAAAGTTTAATTATCTAAGCTCATAAAGGATCTCTTAACGGATCGCTTAATTTGGGCCATTTTAATTATTTAGGTCTTCGCATTCTTGTAACCCCTATGCATATTTTATATAATCCTAAATGAAACGTTAAGAGGATGATGTGTACATTTGAAGATGATTATTACATATTCGAGGATCATAATTATAAATTTGAGGATGATCATTATACACCTCCATTTTGGGGCTCCATACACAAAGGGTAAAAACGGGACGCTATTACTAAGATTCCGCTATCCGTTAGTACGTCTGTCCGTGTAATCAGTCTGTCCAACTGCCTGTCATCAGGCTGCCCTATGAACCGTGATAGCTAGACATAACAAGAAATATTAAAAACAGAATAAATTAAATATTAACGGGGGCTCTTATACAACAGATCTCATTTTTTGCTCGAAATTAATAACTGAAGTATTTCATAGATTATGATTATTATACTGAACACTTGGTGCGCGAGTCCGACT
>MOOZ01044705.1:143485-165629 GCA_002930495.1 Cecropterus lyciades | reverse complement strand
TGTTATTAGGCAGAAATAGGTGTGGCGGTGGTGCCTCCGGAGTCGAACCACAAAGAGTTCTACCACCTTCAAATGTATAGTGCGATAGTTTTACCAGTGTGCCGTTTATCACCTCATAAGTTTCAATATTTGGTTTACATATGTATCTAGAGCACTGAGGGTTCAAGGTACAAATCCCAAGCCACATTTCTTTATAAACAGACGTGCGTATTAGAAATTAATTATTACAGTGAGTGAAATCATTGTGAGGAAACCTACACAAAAAAGTACTCAAAGTTGTGAGAAATCTACCAACTCGCACTTGGGTAGCACAGTTGACTATGGCCTGTCTCATTTTGATAGAAGACCCATGCAAAGTAGTGGGACAATAATGGGTTGACGATGACATGTGTCTTTGAACACGTGTATGACATGTCTGCAAATGGCACTTATAAAATAAAAATGCTAGATAAAGATAATGTATAAAAAATGTATTTATAAGGCATAACAAAAGGATCTTTTGGGAGCCGGAAAACGGGCACATTCCTCAAATAACACCGAATGATTTTATAACGGTCTTCCCGAAGTGAAGAAATGATAATGAATGAACGAGTGCTCTCCTGACCGGTAGATATTGGATGGGGACACAATGGCGTAGGTTTTATGAAAGTAAAATCGAAGTATCAAATTAAAATTTGGCACATATCACAAAAATTTTATGCTCTATTGACTTTTATTTTTCAGCTACGTTTATTACTTGCGCTTTTGTGCTTTGTAGGGCACGTTAAACTATCGGTCTCGTTTGATATGGTTGACACTAGTTATTATTTGGAGGCTTTATTGACGGGTTATTTTGTTTTCGTGGCCAAAGAAGATCATTTTTAATAGCAAACGAGCATGCATTTCATCTAAAGGTAGGTGGTCGCTGCCGCCCATGGACACCTGTTATCTACCCAAGATTAGTTCACAGACGTACCAGAGGTTAGCCACAGATGCGTTGCTACCCCTGAAGCCTCAGTCGAAATAATATGTCTTCCTTTAGACCAAAACCACACACAACCCTTTAGACCAGAACATAAACATAAACGTTTTCTACACTCATAGCCCCACAGTAGGATTTTCTGCTGTGTCGCCATGGACACACAACGACGAATACACAAACAGCCAGACCCAGAACAGAAATCTACACTCATCAATCAGATGTCCGTCTGGCCGTGACCGTTCCACCACGTGGGTCATCAACACAGCGCATAACACTGCTGTTATTAGACAGAAATAGGTGGCGTTGGAATCGAACCACAAAGAGTTCTACCACCTAAAATTTGTATTTAAATGTCAACGCTGAAGTTTGTAGCGCAAAGCGAATGACGCTTGAAGCAAACGTGTAGGCATTGCGTCGCACAGTCTGCCTTTACCAAAAACCATTTTTCAAGCAAATGCCAGCATACGCGGCGTGTTGCACGACACAAATTTCTGCGTTGCAACCGATGTCGCCGGTTTTGGTGAGGCGCCGTCGCAACGTTTTACGAATTTTATTGCAGAAAAAGTTGCAGCCATAAAGTGTGGTGCACAAATCTACGATTAGGTGGTTGTATCATAATAACTTTCATAACAAACCAAATGCCAGTCAAGGATCACAATAGGTCCTGTGCTGTAAGCAAACTTATTATTCACTAAACAACACAAATTAAAAGAAAGCCGAATAAACAAGAAAACAAAGAAATGGGATATCTTTAAAATAGTTATAAATTACAGTTCGTCTTGTTATCGGCACCTCGCCAGCCTACTGTTCGCGAACACGTAAATAAACCATTCATTACCACAAATACAAGCGCCTCTAAAAATGTTTACATTGTTCAAAGTAAATTAGTAAATTAAACAAACATTTACTTATCCTTTGTTATTAATATTACTAGCTGAAAGACTTACCCATACTTAGCTACGGGGCATAAAAATAGTCGCCATCTTTAAATAGTACAAGATATCGAAATGAAAAGTTGACCAGGTGAATAAGCTACGTCCATGCAAAATTTCATGTAAATCGTACCAGTGGTTCTTGAGTGATTGAATGACAAACAGACACACACCATCTCATTTTTATATGTTAGTATAGATTTAATTTTATATAGTACGGAAGTAGCAAACGAGCCTGCAGCCCATCTGATGGTAAATGGCTACTGCCGCCCATGGACATCTGTAATCAACCCTAGGTAAGATCAAAGTCCCACCTAAGGTTGGCCACAAATGCGTTGCTACCCATGAGGACTAAGGTGGAATGCCTCGGAAAAGTATGTCTCTCTTACCAGACCAGAACACAGCAGCGCATTTAATGTAATTGAAGTAGCAAACAGGCATGCAGTCTACCCGATAATAACTAATCACTGCCGCCCGTGTGCCGGACGTATTTTAACATCATAGTGGAAAAGAGTTATACAAGAGGCCGATCATGAAAGTTTTCCGGCATCCATACCATACTGAATCGGGAGAAATGCTTTACTTCTTCTAGCATTCAACGATAGGCGCCAGCCTTCCCGATCGAACCCATCTGGTTTTACCCCATTTTTATTCCACTTGTTAGTAGATGGAACGGAATTATACTTTCAATGCGTTGCTAGCTCAGATAATAATCCAGAATAATTTTTACTATGTATGTTTCTTGGATTACAGTAAATCATTCTCTTGAGAGCATTCTGCTGAGTATAAAGGAGTAGACATCGGTATCTAAACAGATCCAAAACATCTAGTTTTTGTACAGTAACTCAGTAATTATGTCAGTTTTACAAATAACTTACTTATTATATAAGTCATAGTACTTTTGCTGGATCTTCTCAGTTGAGATCGGACTCTGATCCAATGGTAATGTGAGAAAATTATATTGTAACTGACATTTTTTTAAGTGTTTCCGTAGACCTATTTTATCACATTGAAGTAGCTAAGGAGCATGCAGTCCACGCGATGGTAAGTAGCCACTGCCGCCAATGGACATCTGTAAGTAACTTTATATAGAACAGGGGTTCTATCAAAAGTCGATCACAGATGCGTTGCAACTCTCGAGGATGAGATGGTCGCCTCGTTTATAAGTGAGCCAACAAACTCACCATTCCACCAAAAAGCAAGAACTGCTTCACTCTAGAAATGGTGGGGCCATGGTACCTCCCCGGTCGAACACTGGTTCTACCAACTGTTCAACCAAACACATGTATATAAAATAAAGGCCTATACAAAATAAAGACATTTCATATCATTTATTAACAATGCTAAGTAGAAACTTTAAAAATGAAAATATTTTTCTAAGACGATATTTTCGTTACATTTTTTTTTTCAAACCACTGTACAGTATTTGCCAGAGCTTTGTATTTATGAATATTTCATTTAATATCAACGGACACCCGCTCACTTAATTATAACACAAGCAGTTTCACGTCTTTGTTTATTATATATAAAGTAAATTATTCATCTCTGTTTCAAAGATCGATGATTTCCTTTGTAAACCATTACCAATACAGATGTAAATAATATAATAATCTTAGTTCATAATGATAAACCAGTATAGTCCACACCTATTTCTAGCTAGGAACAGTTCTAGTGTCTAGAGTGTAGTGTAGTCTAGCGTTTCAGTGAAAGGATGTGCGGAACGAACATTTATGCGTTTTTCACTAATTGAATGAGCGATAATCGATATTAATGTATGTATGTATGTATACATAAATATGATTATAAACTTAACACTATAATTATAACAAAACACCGGCCGGTCGCTAAAGTGTATTGCTTAAACCATTATCAATAAAAAAAGAGAAAATCTACATGCTTAAAAGTACTCCATAACCTTAACCCTTTCATACCGAGAGGATAAATCTTCCCATTAAGCAGTCGAGCAATAAAGGGCTGATGAAGTCTATAAAAATGTAAATATCTGAAAATACTTTGAAATGAAATTTTAAACCAAAAATTGTTAAAAATTTAACGATATGCTAAAATTTTATTCATAAAATAGAAACAAAGTAACTACAAGTTTTTGAGGTTTAATGAATAAAATTATCATTTTCTAGTACGCGCACTCTTATTATTTCAGGAGGTCGACGTCCTCAGTGTAGTTCAAGCATGTTTAAATTATCTCAACGCAACAAAAAAAACATGTTTTTACTACCCTTTTTCAGTAGCCAAAAAGCTGTTGCTAGATGTTAAAGGATACATGATTATGTAATTATGTATCCTTATTATTATAATATTCTTGTAACAGTATATACGGTAGGACTACAACAAATATGAAAACATTATTAATAAGTAGCGTATTCATTGAAGGCTTTTGTTTTGTACATCTTTGGAAATTAAACTCAGATGTAAATTAAATGGAGTACTGAAAGCCGGCAAGCATTACAATTAAAACATTAGTTGATAAGTATAAATTTACATTAAAATTAGTAGGCATACAATCCGGCTTGCAATGAGGCATGAGAGTTTGTTAAAACTTAAATTTCATGCCAAGAACAAATTATAATTCGTCTCTATCCAAAGCTCCACAAAAGGAAAGTCTCCCTTAATTATAATTTTTATTATATGAAAATTCCTTTCTTATTCTCTTTGAGTCAATTAAAGATACTCCATTAATAAATTGTCGAAACGATGGAAAAATGATAAAACGATGAACAAACTTAAATAACAATTTATTTGGCTTTAAGCACAATTTCCCCTATTCTTAACTTTACCTCATAAAACCGGCGGATTTGTGTTCTCGCGTTTTCGTATTTTTATTATACTTTAAATAACACGAAACGTTAACTACTAATAAAGTGAATTTTAGAGTCTAAAACGAATCTATGACAAATCAGTAATGATTTCTGATGTAAGCATACAATCAGATTTAAAACATTTTTTTTAAATAATTTATTCTAATTTTACGCATATTTTTTTGGCTGCCAGAATCGTTCTCTGGTATGAAGACATTCAAATATGGCCAATGATCGTATGGTCCGATCGAGAAGGCACCCTTGCCATATTTATGTATTGCACGAAGCGGTTCCTACGTTCCGTGGAAGGGTGTTGATGCCAGCTAATACTTATATATACATATATAATTATGAGGCGCTATTCTCATAAATTTGTCGTAAGTAATAATATTTAAGTACAATAAAGTTGTCGATAAGATTTCAATTATTTATTTTGGTTTCACTGACAGCACGTTACTCTTATTAAGTTAGGGTATGTTATTTAGATACCATAGATTTTCCATTATTACATTTATAATATTCAGAAAACAACTACCAGAAAAATGGTTTTCTTACAAAAATTCATGATTCACTTACATAAATAAAAAATAAATGCCCGAAGTTACTTCAATTAAACAATCTTACTCAAAAAGAACAATTACTTGTGTCCTACCTGAAGAACATCTGAGCTATTGATAATTACTTGGAGAGGGGGAGCGTAATGGATTGTACCGGATTATTTATTACCCAAGTTTGAATCTTGAATACGAAGTGTATGAAAAATGAAAATAGCTTTTAAATATTTTAGAGGTTGAAGAAATTGTTTTTGTAATGAATATTTGGGTTTGGATATCATATTAATTTTGGAGGCGGTTTTGATTAGTTTGTTTTAGTTACGGTCACGTCAATCTTCCATTAGCTTTATTTATTTTTAATAATAAATGAATTTTTTTGTTCGAGACTAAACTGGGACGCCTCATTATTATCTTTGAATAACCACATTTAATACCTAATTCTACTAAGTATTAAGGCTTGCCGCTACGTCTTGAAAATGAAAATTGGTACGAAAATGTCAAAAGATTCTTACAAGGTAGCAATTTTCAGTATTCAGCAAATCGCCATACTTGTAACCGCTTTAGGCGATTCCACAAAGGGGTATTTGAATAATGCTATACGGATTAGGGAATCCTTAACACAACATTTCACTTAGAATTCGCCCTTATATTTACATAATGTATTGAAATGGGTAACGGCTAACCCTACTATGGTCAAATAAAACCCGCAGTTCGAATGCAAAATACAAATGTTGTATGTATGGGTAGGCGTGGTTACGGTACATTAGTAGAAATTTCGCTAAATTCCTCCTAAAAAATTATAATTTATATCTGCAAACCAAGACTACGTAATGACAGCAAAGTGAAGTGCCGGTATAGTCTGGCGGGTGTGGTAAAGGAGACCTTTTAAACACAGATGTCAAAGTCAAACTCATTATTGCTCATGGACTTAAAAGTAGGTCTTTCAGATAGGGCGGCAGTGGTAGGATGGTAGGGTGTCCAGGGGCGGTAGTGGCCACTAACAATCAGGTGGACTGCATGTTCGGTTCCTGTTACATATTATCTATAAAAAAAGTCTTCAATGTTTCATAACTTCATTTCTTCTCACGTTGGTGAATTTTTTGGCTATGCGTATTGCAGCATATTGACAGAATCTATAACTATAGGATATTAGCCTTGCTTAAAACCCCGTGGGTGTTTCCCCTGGTATCGGAAGTACTGTCCGGGGAGCGCTGGAACGTTTGCAAAAAATGTAAATGTCGACATTTACGGTCGGGTTTAAAACGTCGATTTGTGCGGTTTGAGTGATGTTCCGAATCGTATAATAAATGTGGGTGAGTTACGTATTGAAGGGTTGTTTGTTTTATTTATGTACGTTAAGGTAGGTGTAACCTTTTTAGTAAGTGGGTGCAGTCCACGTATTTCTAAACAGAATTATGTAGGTTTGGTTTCCGGATAAAAATTACATTAGCCCTTCTATGAATACTGGTTGCCCTTCGCAGCGGTCGAAATTCGACCGTAATTAAACCCAATATTTTCTTTCTACTCAAAGTTTTTATACGTGTTTTCCTCTGTAAATTAATTTTAAAATTATTTTTTAAAATGTCAGTCATTATAGGAATGAGATTTAATTCAGTAAGCTGCATTTAAAAGCAATAACGCGTTATTTGACATTACATATGACAATGTCACCAACAAAGTCAACGTGTAAAAAATACGTATACGTGTGTTTGTGTGTGTCAAATGCATGGTAGTATGTGTAATATTTTATTTATTGTTTTAATGTACATTATAATCATTATTACTGAAAAATAATAGCGTTCTGATCTTCTCCTACATATAAACTATAAGTGTGCCAAATTTCACACTCCTCCGTCCGCGCAATTTAAAGTGTAAAAAGTAAAAATTGTAAAAAGGGGTACAAGTTTTTGCTTCATGTATTAATAAAATGATTTATCACTTCATGCCATGCATTGCATTTGAAATTGATTTGATTGTATGTGCCGTAGCATCTGTTTCTCATTTAGCTTAGGTATACATACCTTACATAGTACACTATCACTATCAGTCTAGTTAACATCAGGTGAACTGCATTTTACATATGTTATTTAACGTAGTGTTATTTCGACATCGTACTAAAATAAATATGACGTACAAAATATCATAATTATAATGAATATAGCAATAAATGAGCCGTTTAAATTAAGTGTTAATTAAGCGATGCGTATGTACCGAGAGCCGCAAATTACACGACGGAAGCTCACTGACCAATTACATTTAATGTTTAGGTTTTCTCACCATGTTTTTCTTCACCGTAAAGCAGTGATGATTAAAGTATAATGCGCACATCATAATAGAAAAAAAAGTGGTGCGTGGGATTTGAACCTGAGACCCTCGATTGAGAGGCCGAGTTTCAATCATTACCCTATGACTGTTCCAACCCATAATACTTGGGCAACCCTCCAATAATACTTGGGTTGAATACATATGTACTATTATGGGCTTTGGTGACTATTTATCTTCAGGAGCATTTATAGTCATTTGCTATTTCAGTTTCACATATAACTGCCAGACTTTGCAAAAAAATCATAATAGTAATCTAGATATAAAATAAAATATATCATGGCTGCATAAATTATATCGGGCCGAGGATGGCAATTAAAATGACCGATTAACGTTGGCTTACAGGTAATATTACAAACCGCAAATAATTCCATTCAAATTAATGCAACGATATAATATTTATGGCTACTCAGTAATTATTGTATTGTTGAAAACGGAAATACTTTTGAACTTAATAGCAAATAGCACGCACTGAACGAAATCCACTTATAAAGCGTATTATGTGGATTTAATAACTCATTAATTGTGTAGATATGTATGTTTCATATATTCAATTAACTATAAACACAATTAATTTTGATTACAGAGTAGTAGCAAATATTATTATGGAATTTTTCACAGAAATCTTTAATTTTTGCAAATAAAACATTATTGCTGTGAGCTCCTTAAGTGTCTCTATGTTTTCGTGGAACCTTGAAACCTAAAATTAGTCCATTAAAAATGTACGACAAACAGTCGAGCAAGTTTTCAATAACAGTGATTTCGAAATAACAGACATTTTGATTTAAATGTATGTATAATACACACGATATACATTTAGCTATATTGTATGTGTGGTAATGTTTGAATCAGTACAATGCGATGTTTGATTTGTGAAGTCAACGTGTGAATAATTTAACGGCGTACTAATAGAGATAGGTTGTGACTTAGTGAAACGTTAAATTTGGTACTTCAGTAGTACCGGAATATTACTGTTATATTTTCAGTTTGCCCATTACTTTTTTATTGACTGTAACATTTGCGTAAATATTTGCAGCTCAGAATTGAAGACTTTTAAAACAAACCAAAGTTTTGTTATCCTGAAAGATACATACCTACTTTATGCCGATTACTATTTCACTATAATTCCAAAATATAAATATTTTGCGTTAGGCTTTTATTTTTACCAGTCAATTCTGGAACAAGTGGTATGTAGGAATTACATACCACTTGTGAACAATGAGGATCACAAGCCTGAGTAACATCTCACAGGGGAACTATTGTAGGGGAATGGGAATCTCACAGGGGAATCAGTGTAGTAAAACTGTGTACAATTTGGTATATAAGGAAGATCATTTATTCCAAAAATATATGACAGGGGTTAGAAATATCGAGCTCTAAAAATTGGAATATCTAAATATTTTTAGGAGCTAGTGATTGGTACCTTTTAAGGGGAACTCGTTTGATCCCGGCCACGTAAATTGTTCAAAGTAATCATACCCTTTATTCCCTCATATCCCCTTTGCCTCTTACACTGTACTGGTCATGTAATAACTTCCGAAAAATTCACAAAAGAACCTTACCCTTCCTACCTTTAAATTTCGACCTGAAGAATTACCTAAGCATGCTAAAAGGAATATACATTTTCATTATAATGTAAAATTATAACATATGGTTATATAATAGAATCCATTAATAATAAATTCTGAATAACTCGTTATGAAAAGTAAATATAAATAATATAATAAATTGTCGCGATAAAGTATCATAAGGATGTCATTATACATATAGTAATTACTTTTTTCTTTCAATAACGAATAATGAAAAATTAAAAAAGTTAAAAAATTGAGAATGTGTAATTATTTGTATTTCAGTAACATTTATGATTACAGGTGTTGCGTACACTAATGCGGTTCATTTGATTATATGTAAATTGGTTAAAAACAATGCTGTCAATACGAGAACAGAACACTCCAAATCATAACATCAGCATACAATCATCGTAGAACCATTTCAAACCAAAAGCAAAAGATTCCGACAGCGATTCGCTTCACCCTTTGCACGGAGTATTATACGAAGCGCGTTAATACAATCTGTTTAGGGATTTCAGGGTTAAAGCAACCGTTCACCGGGCTTACTGTGGAGTATGCTAAACGCATGCGCCAGAGGGCGTTGGGTATTACATTTGCCTTAAATTTATCACAGTGCCTTTTCCATTACACTACACTGTAGAGTTACCAACTGCAGACACCAATTCTGCCCTCAAAAAGCACAAAAGCATCTCATTTGATGTAAGTTTCGAGAAAATTGATTTTATGTAAAAGTCGTTGCCTTGCATCGCATAGTAAATAGAGAGAAAGGATATATTCAAACTAGATTTTTAATATGTTTAAAATAAGTTTCCGTCATTCAGCTTAGATCATAAGAGATTAATTTCTTGACAGCTTAAGAAATAAGCCGAAGCCATAAAAATCAAGAAAACGTTTTTTTTTTTTTGAGATACTGCATTTGCGCTTCTGACAGCAGAGTTGGTAGCTCTATAGATTGTCGACAACTCATTATTATCTCATTGTTAAGCACGGGTATTCTCTCAGAGAAAATTTTGGACTATAGTCCACCGTGCTGGGCAAGTGCGAATTGGTAGACTTTACAAACGTTTGAAACTTTTTGAAGGAATTTTCAGATGTGTAAGTTTCCTTACAATGTTTTCTATACGAAAAGCAGTGTGAATTTATTTCTAGTACGCAATCATTTTAGAAAAATCGGTGGTGCGTGTATATACTGTATAGATAAATAATAGTCAATACCTTCAGTTGGCAGCTAATTGACGTTCAAAGACTCGTGTGCTGTCACGTAAAATGTCGCTGGAACTGGCATTGACATCGATACTGTTTATATAACTAAATTTCTATTTACAGCATTATTGACTTTTATTATTTATCTTATAAGTGATTTTGAAGTAGATTTATTTAATGTTAAAATGTATATATTTTAAGGGTGGTAGGACTCTTTGTGGTTCGACTTCAGAAACATCCCCGCCACACCTATTTCTGATTAATAACAACAGTGTCATGCGCTGTTGAGTTTTGGTCTGAAGGATATGTGGTAAGGGAAACATACTTAATTAATTATCCGAGGCGTTATAATTTACTCCCTAGGAGATGCCATGTACCCGTGTCTAACCGCAGGGAAGACTCTGATCTCATCTGGGGTTGATTACAGATGTCAATGGGCGGCAGTGGCCACTTACCATCAGGTAGACTGCGCGTTTGCTACTTCCATATCCAATATAAAATAAATAATAGTTTAAAAAACTTAAAAAAATACGCTTTTGAAACAAGGTGAATTAAAAAATCAAAAATAATTTTCTATAAGTTAAAAAAAGAAGCGATAAGAAAAAAATCTTTTTATCGTAAAAATGCGTGGGGTGTTAGGTTATTATGGTCATTATAAAATATCTCACAAACACCCCGCGCTTTTTTACGATCAAAGTATACATGGAATATTGTATTGTCATCGGTCCTTGATAAGCATGCAAATTTCAGCTTTATCCGATGTTTCAAACTGAGTGAAAATCGCGTTCAAAGATATTGTTACAAACATACATAGATACATTGATATATATGTAGATACGACCGAAGCTAATAAAAGAGTGTTAAAAATGGATAAAATGGAGCGCAATATTCACATTGAACAAATAACATCCCGGTGTGCATTTTAATCGATAGGGACTAACAAAATTCTACTGCGGATTCGTTCACATTCATGGAGGAATGTATAATACATTTAAAACACGAATCCTGTCAATCTAAAACAGTACATATTTTACAGCGGGACCCGATTTGCTCTCCGACCAGGCTGACATCCAGATGATATATTCGATTCCTTTTTTGGGTCCGTATTTGTACATACATCCTCGTGTAAGACCATTTCCAAGTTTTATTTTTATTTCAGCCGTGGACTAGGAATATAGAAAACGTTACCGATACGGTAAATGGGCTAAATGGTGTTGTAATGTAAGATGCCTAAGGTTCGCGTAAAAGCGGTCACCATCGCCTAAGGACATTTGTAACACCAGAGGAGAAGTGATAATACTAGGTTATTTCAGCGGCTCCGCCCGCTTCGGTCACGTATTCCGCGGTAATGAGTATCATATGTGTTAAATAAATAATCTATCTAGGTCCATCTGACAAATTAAAGTTAAAACCAAAGACTAGTTTGTGCGTATTTTTGTTTGTTACTCTTTAACGAACACACATACATCCTCACCTACTTTCGCATTTATAACATTAGTAAGATTTGAAGATGAAAAATTAATATTGTCAAATACATAGGTAAGCAAACTTAGATACAATAAATAAAATAAGTTGAACCAGTAGCAGTTTCCAATTCCAATTACTAACACATTTAACTTGTTTTTCTAAGTATTAAGCCTTCGTAGGTTTGGACGTGCAGCAATACTAGCAATCTAAACTCACACGAGCTGAACGCGGGTTGAGCCCGTCTGTTGAAGTGATAATCCTCGTAGGTGCTTCCAATTCTAGGAAATTCACTTGTTTTGTGTTCAATAAATCCTAAAACTTCGAATGGACGTAAATGGAAAAGGTTTTAACAGACTTCTTATAGACAAAGGGAAAAGTTATACTAGCATGATTTAAAGAAAACGATGATATTCCATTAGCATATTAATATTACGTTGGTGCATATGACATTCGTTTTTTCACATGCGACAAACCTGGTTTCATTATATTTTAGTTTTTAGAATGACCTCGTTTATAGTCGTACTGTCCATTGCCAGAGTCATATTTCAACAAAGGATATTTTCTCGAAGTGTTCCATTTTGTTATTTAATTTGAATTTTGTATCAATATGAATCTAAATAATTGGCGTAAATATGTTAGCGTGGCTTTAACCGTTAAAACCTAATTGTCTCATCGTTGGCTATTGATTCCAGAAAAAGATTTAAGCCATATTCTCACTCTTTCCAATTTGTGGTAGTATACTTTATATCAGGATTTATCACAATGTTTTGTTTCATCGTTAAATCCAGTGAAAATTATTTTTCTTACATCCGTGAGATAAACCTGATATAAATAAGAAAATGACGCTTTCACACATAAGAAAATAACATTCATTGCCCCACACTTGACCTTTCTTCTGTGCCGTAGGTGCCATGGATACACACAAATACGAATACACAAACACCCAGACTTGGAACAGAAATCTACAAAAATCATTTAGACATATATCTGGGCGGGCATGACACCCGGAACCCTTCGCGTGTCAGACGGGTAAGGTGACCGCTCCGCCACGCGGGTTATCAGGATGCCGGGTAAGAAACCGTGAATCTCTTAATATATCTAAGGGGTCTTACTGCTAAGCAAGTATTTTACATACGATCAATATGACCGATATACTAACAGAAAGTCTAGAATTAAGACTTTCCATTATCTATTAAAAGCAATTATTCCGGACAATTTAAGTAACATTACTCGTAAGCCAAGTGCTCGCCATCACGCTAATTGCTGTTCCTCCGCCGCTTCGAGACTTCGCGAAGTTTGCGGAAACTTGGGGGAACCGGACTAGAGACGGCTTGGTTTGTGGCAACCGAGTGTTCTTCATTACATTTTTAGGGTTCCGTAGCCAAATTGCAAAAATTGGGACCCTTATAGATTCGTCATGTCTGTCTGTCCGTATGTCACATCCACTTTATTCGATAACTATTAAGACTACAGAGTTGAAAATAGATAGATAAGTGTATTCTGTAAACCGCTTTCTGAATTATGTACATAAATAAAAAATATATTAAATTTAGGGGTGGCTCCCCATACATGGGACTGAAACTAAAAAAAAGGTTATCTTACCTACACGTGTGGGTGGTGTCTATAGAAAAGTCTTCAAAAATGACATTGAGCTTTCTAAAACCATTTTTTCTCAAAGTAGGTTGTTTGAGAGATAAGCGATAAAATGTGTCCCCCCCCCCCTCTAACTCATAGTATAAAACTATGAGAGTGAAAAATCTGGATAAAACATATTTTGTAGATGTCAAGAAAAACTTTCAACGAAAATTAGTTCGAACAAGATACGGTTGACAGTTTTTGAGATAAAGCACTTTTTCAAAAACCGAATAGCATGGCTTTGTAATTGTTAACAACAAACTCATTTTGGTAGTTGGAAAACTGTATAACTTTATTTAATGACAATGGAACTCTTTGCCTGCGAGTCCGACTCGCACTTGGCCGCATTTTATTTTATTTGTTCCAAATTGTTTTAGTCCGTCTAGACATTTAACGATTTAAGAAAAGAAAGAAAAGTGTTTGTCCGAAATTACAAAATTCATAAAATTTTATAAGCTGCTTAAGCTAAAACAATAAGCATAAAAATATTTGTCTCGTTATCGGTTTTTAGTTTAATTTAGGATTAAGACTAAAGTTAAACCTTTTTTGATGAACACACATAAAAATGAAAGAAATGTATGGGAAATACAGGCTTTACTTTTCACAGACTTTTAAATTGCCATTTTGTTTTTCACTGCTAGTCACGGCCGGTCGCATTCAAAATCGAAAACTTCTAGCAATTTGACTATAATACAAGCATTTGCATAGCCTAAGAAGTAACCCGGAAGGTTGATGTGTTCCAGGACTTAATAGCATAGTAGACTAGCAATTTCGTGGTATATAATACACTAGCTGAGCTCGCGGTTTCACCCGCGTTTAAAAGAACTGTAACGTGACATACATTAACCGAAATTTTATATCTCATTAGAAAAAAAACCCCGACTTTGAAACATTCTTCATTGGTACCCCGCTCCTATTGGTCTTAGCGTGATGATATAGCCTATAGCCTTCTCGATAAATGGGCTATCTAACACCGAAAGAATTTTTCAAATCGGACCAGTAGTTCCTGAGATTAGCGCGTTCAAACAAACAAATAAACAAACTCTTCAGCTTTATAATATTAGTATAGATTAAACTTTTGTTAATATATGGAAGTATCGAACATGCTACATATATTTCGATGTAATTTCAATACCAGATAATACTGCGATTAGTATTTTTTTTAACTTTAAAAATTACATTGTCATCGTATCGTACTGAAGTACAAAATCACAAATATGAACTTGATTTTCAATAGAGTAATTCCCCTGATTATTTCAAGGCAGCATCTCAATAATCGCCGGTTCCTAAGTTTCGATTGCAACGCGAACTTGTATCAAGTTGCCACAAACCGAGCGAGTCACGCCGTTGTCTCAGTCACAGTTTGGCTAACTTTACACAAACTTCCTAAAATCGCTGAATTGAAAAGATTTTGATCTTAACGCCAATTTCTATTCGATTAAGCTTTTAGTTTACGACTATTATATATACGGATTCGATTTATGCAGTGTACATTTTGGTAAGCTTATACAATAACAATGATTTTTGTGGTATTTGATGTACAAGTTTATCACTGCTAAAAAAATAATAATTTCATACATTCATCAACAAATGTATATTCTTTGTATTTATATATTTTGCGGGTAGAATTTTGTTGAAAAATGAACGGAATTGTATTCAAAATTGGTTGTTCTGGAATACAAATACGAAGTAATTCTACGTTTTTAGGTAAATTGTGCCTTCACGCATTGACGATATTCCTGAAGTCAGAATGGATAATAAATGGATAATAACTGCTTAATCAATCCTTTTATGTGTTTTGATCGTTTTATTATTTCCTTTCCTTGATTCAAAATTACAAAAAAAATCTCTACCTAACCTTACAAATATCACAAATAGAATTAATCAGGCATATAGCTCTTTTGTAATATTCTTTATATCTATGAAAGTAAAATATCATTTTAGTCTTTTTTTATAATGCAGAAGATGCAAGCGAACGCGCCGTCTACGTCATGGTAAGTCACTATCGCCCGTGAACATCTGTAATCAACCCCAGATAAGATAATCTATCAATAACGTAATCAGAGTTTTACCTACGTAAGCCACACATGTATTGCTACCCTTGAGGACTGCGTTGGAAGGAATCGAATAATCATATCTTGCTTACCACACCTATCAAGATATAACACAGAAGAGTTGTTATAAGGCAGAAATAGGAGAGACAATGGTACCACCGGAGTCGAACCGTTTCTGCTACCTTCAAAACTATCCATAATTTGATTACAACGTTGATTAAACTTTATTGCTTACTGATTGGAAACAATTCTAAAGTTGCGGTATAAATAGCATAGATGATTCTAGTTCCGAAGTAATAATCGCGCACTAGTTCGGAGGTGCGGTTTGAAACTTATTAATACAATTTGTGCGGTCCGGACGTGCGTGGACTTGGCTTACCGAGTTTTGCCTGGGTTTGTATAACTTTTTTTATGATGAAGAAGTAGCAACGACCATGCAATCCACCTGATGGTAAGTAGCCACTGCCGCCCATGAACGTCTTTAATCAACGTCAAATAAGATTAGGATCTTAGCTGAGGTTGGCTTCATTTGCATTGCTACCCATGACAAGTTGGAGCGTCTCGCATAAGTATGTCTCCTTTACCACACCCTTCTAAACTTAACACAGTTATTAAGGAGTTCGAAGTCAAAACCATGAAGGGTGTTACCAAGTTTAAAAGTGATGAATAAGCTGCTACAATGTATTGACGTGATGTCAAGTTGCCAGCCAGCCATGGAAATTTGGAACGTGACCTCAATCCTATTAGTGACACTCTTGGAATTACATATTTGATTTGATATTTGATTTACATATTGAACTGGACTTTGAAGCAAATGAAAAATATTCAATCATTTTTTTTTTTTCGAAAAATGAAAAATGCTAGTGTTCCCTGTAAAAATACCGAAGAGAAATTTGTGTAAAATAAAGTATAATGGCTTTTTTTTTGTAAAAATAAAAGCAAGTGTAACAAATCGATTTGTTTATGGTAGTAACAACAATATCTGGCTCGTAACGGTCGGACGAAACATTTGCACGCCTCCCTCGGCGGTGCTGATAGTTAATTTATTAGTCCTAATAGGATTCCTGCACAGGAACAGTTTCTGTCTTCAATAAATTTGATAAAAACATCTGACTATGTTTAAGCTACATTAACAGTATCGTGCCAATCAGTATTAACCGGACCACATTTGGTGTCCTAGGCAAATGCCACGTAAGTACACAGTACTGCTTGAAATAAAATGTTCTCAACAATACAAGGCACTAATGAAAATAATTGACACCCTTCAAAGTCGACAATCCAGCCTGTCCTCCAAAAAAGCTTTTAAGGAGTTAAGGGACCACGGAAAAAAATGGATTCCCTAATTGAAAACCAAAAGTCCTTAAGTCAGGCACCATTCCAAACCAATGGGAAACCTCTCACATTGTACTTCTGCACAAGAAAGGACTTAAGGAAGACATTAACAACTACAGACCAATAAGCTTAATATTTAACATCTACAAAGTCTTCGCCAAAAGTAATTTTAGAAAGAATTAAACAACAACTAGATAAGAATCAGCCTGTAGAGCAGGCTGGATTCAGAAAAACCTACAATATCATCGACCACATCCACTCAAACAAGCAAATTATGGAAAAAAGCAACGAATACCAAAAACCTATTCATATAATCATCGTAGACTACACTAAAGCATTTGACAGCCTAAATCATACTAGATCTGGTCAACCCTAAAACAGCAAGGAATATACAGCAGCTACGTCGAGATCATCAAAAATATTTACAAAATAAGCAAAGGAAATATAAAACTTACATCACAGGTCACTTGTTAAGGTGCAAGACAGATAAATGGAGTAAACAAGTAACACTCTGGTACCCAAGAGACGGAATAAGACAACGGGGACGTCCAGTAAGAAGATTAGAACCTTAGTGGACCAGAGTTGCTACCGGCAGAGTGCAATGGAAGCAGTTGGAGGAGGCCTATGCCAGAAGACATACCGAACTGAGAGAAATTTTATAGAAAAATATATATAAATATATATCATGTACAAACCCAGTTTGGAATATAAGGCTATATTATTATTATATAAAGTCGACAGTCCAAATTCTTCGCCTTCTCGTTTAAATCTAGGTTATAATAGTTACAGTTATAATAGAAAAAATTTCGCTCTTCAATAGAACACGTCGTTGTCTCGGTCGATGCACTTCGGTTTTGGGATGGTATCTTAAAATGTACAGAGGATATCTAGCAGACACTCTCTACTTTCTATAAAAAGGATCAAAGTCGTTAACCTATACTTGGCTCTCATTCATTTCTGCACGACTATGGCTCTTGGCACTTCGATCTTATAAAATTTTATCGCGCTATAAGAGGTCATTAAACGCGAGATGGCCTGCAAATGCGTTTATCGGAACACTTCGCAGATATTGTTGTAATAAACGTACAGTTTCATGGGAATTCATAATTCTCGAGTTCTCTCTAAATAGATGCGCCAGAGAACGAATTTGAAACTGGAGTTTTTATTTTACGATTTCGGAAATTGAAAAGGATCTCGTCAATTGTATTCGAGTATCTAAAGTTAATTTGAGAGTATCTACAATAAATTTCCAAGTTTCTTATCCACAGCCGATCGTCTCTCATTAATTGAAAGGTCAACAGATTTGATAACGATACTTTATCAATAAATCTGCAAGATGCGGTGATATTTCTGATTGCGTATTTTTACGAAGTCAAACGCAGTATTACTATAGTATGTCCCGACTTTCTAGTAACAACCTACGTAGTATAGTAGATTTTTACTCTAATTATTTAGATTAAATAACGACATGTGTTATTATCTATATTTAGATTGATCAATTATGACATGCAAAATGTACCTACTCGTACTAAAATAGGCTGATTTTAAGAATTAACCCCAATTCAGACCGAGACTCGCCTTTCACACAATAAGGATCAAAATAAGTTAATGAAAATGTACTAAGATGCTTTTATATCTCCGAGAAGATATTTTACCAAACACAATAAATATTTATAGGACCACTTATAGGATCACAGACCCATGCATTTAATAGGTCGTATACCAAAAATGTTACACAATATGATGCCATTGTAAGCAACTTCGCACGTTATTACTGTACATAAAATATTTATTTCCAACCATAATCACTTATATTATTAACTCGTTAAATCTGTTCTACAATATTGGAAGAGTGTGGGCGGTCATAGCCACTAAGATACTCACAAGTCAATAAATCTAGTATCAATCCCACGCAATATCTGGAACTGTAGGCAGGAGTTCCAATAAGAATTAGTTCGTACGATGATGGCTTAGTTTGTAGTATCAAGTGGTAGAGTTATTTCAATTTTGCTGTCAACGATACTGCTGCATCAAACAACACACGATATGTTGATAATACCCGAGATGTTCTATTCTGTCGGCTAATAGGAGGTTTTATTTTAGTCCGCTCACGAGCACCCTCAGCGTTTGATGGAAGGCCCTCCACCCGCGTCCGAGTGTTTTTCTCTGTTTAATATTCGAAAAACGTGTTTTTTCGACTCCCGACTACTTATGAATTCATCACGTATTGAACTGAAAGCTATAATTTGAATAGACAGCGGACTTTCATTCAAATAGTTATTAGATTTAAAAGTTCAAGAGCATCGTAATTGATAGACAACGTAGACACAATAACATCTAAGTCTTCTTCATGTACTTGACAAGAATGGGCAAAACTTTTTTTTTCTTAAATGTCTGCCCGACTTTGAAGTTCTTGTAATACGTCAATTTGAATTATAAGTAGGTACGTTCTTATACAACCATTGCATTGACCTAAAATTCAGATAGTTCAAACAGAGTATATAATCCAAGCTTATAAAAAATATATATTTAATAACATAAAATATTTGGGACATATGTAATCGGGTTGATTACATAAAATTAGAGTCTAACCTGAAGTTGACAGATGCGCTACCCCCTCAGGACTAAGTTGGGAGTGCCTCAGCACATAACTAGGCAGAAATAGCTAAATCTATACACGTGAAAGTGTATATTTGTGTTGACACGGAAGATGAGCCGATCGGCCTTCGTGAACAGGCGATCAGATTACGACAACATGTTATTACAAGTTACGAGGAACAAGCTCAGCATTTTTGTATACTCGGATTACAAGTGTTTTGTACTAGAAATACAAGTATTTTTAGATATAGTATAACAAAACATAAAATATATAACAGTGATGAAATCTCATATGAATGAATAAATTTGTATCTTCTTTTAGAAAAAAATATATATTACTTTTCAACAGAATATTGAATTAATTTTCTGAAAATTTATTTCCATGGCGAATGACTAGAAAAGTTTTATCCTCAGGAGTAGCAACGCATCAGTGGCTAACGTTAGGTAAGACTTTGATCTTACCTAGGGGTGATTATAGATGTCCATGGACAGTACAGAACATGGCAGTAGGCACTTACCATCAGATGGGCTGCATGCTCGTAGTAATATATTTAGTGAGCATTTTTCTAACTTTCGGAATGAATTCCAAATGAAAATAAAGTCTCAATCCTGATATTAAATATCGTGAGTTTAAATAAAATAAGAAATAATATATTTACTTGTAATTTACACTTACATTGCAGCTCGCTCAGTTTCATAATCAATGTGTGTTTTTGTAATTGCTTACCTGAAAACAAAAACAGAAATTTAGTATATTATATCTATACTAATATTATAAAGCTGAAGAGTTTGTTTGTTTGTTTGTTTGAACGTGCTAATCTCAGGAACTACTGGTCCGATTTGAAAAATTCTTTCGGTGTTGGAGGAAGGCTATAGGCTATATATCATCACGCTAAGACCAGCAGGAGCGGAGCACCAATGAATAATGTTTCAAAATCGGGGTTTTTTTTCTAATAAGAGCTTCCGCTGCATACGCTGCCTAACCGGTTAAAGTTTCGTAAAAATTATGTATGACAGAATTGATCCCCTTTAAAAGTTCTAAAAAAAGTCAGCGACAGCATATGTCTATCTTTTCAGGTAAACTCACNNNNTAATACATTATTTGCGAATTTGTTTTTATAAATATAATATTTATTCTTATCCAAATAAATACATAAATTAGTTTTCTTTGTAGTAACTAATACGCGGGTGAAACAGTGGGGCGCAGCTAGTAACATATATTTTTTTATTGAAAGACATATTTAACCTTATTTTCTAGCAAACTTTCTTATTTATATATTTGAAGGTGGTAGAACTCTTTGTGGTTCGACTCCGAAAGCACCACCGCCACACCTATTTCTGCCTTATAACAGCAGTGTTATGCGGTGTTGTAGTCTGAAGGGAGACATACTTTTCCGAGGCATTCCATCTTAGTTCTCAGGGGTAGCAATGCATCTGTGGCTAACCTTAGGTGAGACTTTGATTTTACATAGGGTTGATTACAGATGTTCATGGGCAGCAGTGGCCACTTACCATCAGGTGGACTGCATGCTCGTTTGCTACTTCCATACTATAAAAAAATACGAGTTTCTGTTCATAGAAATTATAATAATAATTATTATTATATAAGTATTAAAGAAAGCAGTTACTTTCCGCAATGTACCTTCAAACCACGCAGAAAATTCGATCAAAAGCCTTTTTACGGCTAGAAAAGGCCCGTCTATTTCCACCGTCAAGCTTATCACACTTCATTCAACATGGGTCGTCTTAAAGGGAAATATTTATTTAACAGGTAATTTCGTTACTGGCCACGTCAGCTCCCCAAAGCTTAACCATAATCTGCCACCGGTTGGCCTAATTAAATCATTAACATTTATATTTGCTGTGAGGATCACCATGTTGGCAGACTTTTGCGGACAGGATTTCTAAATGTTTTTTTTTTGAGTAGTGACTACTCAGTTTTATGACAATTTTGCCGATGGCAAAATTAGTACGTACAAAAACGGGGAAATTCAATTTAAAATTTGAAAAAAGGACAAGGATCAGTGGAGTTCTGTATTCTAGTTCATCATGAATTATCATCGATAATTTTTTTATTTACTTTTTGGGTCAATGCCCATTTTAGATTAATATTTATTATCGGAATTGATACATTTTAATATGTGTCCGTGCCCATATTATCCATATTTTTATATCTTAAGTACTTTATTATATTAAATAACTAGCTGAGCCCGCGGTTTCACCCGCGTTTAAAAGAAATGTAACGTGACATACATTAACCGAAATTTTATACCTTTAATAATCTCTATTTTATTCTTATACCGGTACCGTCGCTGTACCTTATGCCGGTACCGCCGCAAATGCTACGTCTCGCAATTTTTAAATCTGTAATATCTTCATTTAAATGAAATGAAATGAAAATATTCATTTAAATCATATGCTGTAAAGGGCCATATAGATCTATATTAAATCAACAATGTATTTAAGGTATTTAATTGGATAAGGATTAATGCTGTATTGGTTAAAATCGCTTCAAATATTCATTATTTGTCATAAAAAGTAAATGACAAAAAAATGTTATTGTGGGATATCCATAAGAGATAGACATATACTATCGCGGAGTTTTCTGTAGACCTTCTCAATGTGTACAATACTTAGTACATTATTTTGATAAATCTCGTAGAGTTCAGCCTGCGTTTGCAATGTAAGCGGAAAAATGT
>MOOZ01044705.1:123544-143279 GCA_002930495.1 Cecropterus lyciades | reverse complement strand
CAAATATTAGCCATTATTTGTCGTAAAAAGTAAATGACAAAAAATGTTATTGTGGGATATCCATAAGAGATAGACATATACCATCGCGGAGTTTTCTGTAGACCTTTTCAATGTGTACAATACTTAGTACATTATTTTGATAAATCTCGTAGAGTTCTGCCTGCGTTTGCAATGTAAACGGAAAAATGTAATTATTTACGACATCACATTAGAAACCTTAAAAATAACAGTATTTCTCCACTATTTAATGGATGTTTTTATATACATATAAACCTTCCTCATTAATCAGTCTATCTATTAAAAAAAAACCGCATCAAAATCATTTGCGTAGTTTTAAAGATTTAAGAATACAAAGGGATAAAGGGAAGCTGTAGCTTGTAAACTTTACCTTAAAATCCTAAGACATTTAAGTATGTACCTTTTTTCATTTCATTCTAAAATCCTTGATGTACTATGTATTACATTACGAGAGTCACAAAACTATCCATCATTAAGAACTTGGGTACAGCGAACTGGTGACCAGTATTACAGATCTACCCATATCTACATGAGGCTCCAGGCTCTCACAATAGAGGTTCAAGGTTGATCATGTTGTTAAGCCTTAAGTTTTGCTTAGCTGTAAGTAACTTTATGAGAGCAAAGAAATTACCTATTATTAATAATAATAATAATAAAAACTTCAGAGTATTTAGAATACCAATAAAATGAGTACTTAATATTGAAAATTCTCTTTTTGACTTGTTATCATTTAATTAATCGGTATGTTTCGTCTGTAAAACAAAAATAACATATATGAAATAACCCAAAAAAAGTTTCTCTAATACCGATCATTGATTAAAATTAATTAATACAATGTATTTGTTTGTACATTTGTAAAGATTATAATCTTGTTTATAATATATTTTTTATACTTATATTATAAAATTTTACAGTTCACATATCCATACGTGAAATTGTTTTACCGGGGATATATATACTGATGAATATGATATTAGCATTTAATTTTTCTAGTGAAAGCAAACGAAACTTGACAAAAACGTATGATTTATTCATTCTGCACACATTAAGTAGAAAAAGTGTTTGTGTTTCCTAGTAATAAAGTCGTGGTCACAGTAGAGGTGGCGTGGCTGCAGGCATCGGGGGATTAAGGGATTATGCGCGGACATTTCGTATCATTATACTGTACACACATGGGCAAACATATTCGTCAATATCCGTGTGCGTGTGAGAACAATATTTAACGTTTGAACAAATTAGTATTCTACGATTGCTTAAAGAACATAAGGCAAACCAAGTTAGACCAGAATGTATAGTATTAACAATTGAGGTAAGGAACGAACCGCACACCCTTTTTGGAATATAACAAACTAAACATAATAAGATGGTCTTGCGTAATTATCGACTATCCTTACATACATATAATAAAACTGAAATATCCGCACATCAAACATAGTTTTAAGTACTGAGAATGCATAATAATATTTTTATAAATTTTGTTTATTTGTCTGTGTATGTGAAATCGCGTCAAACCAGAACCACAAAATTTTATTTAAGGGTTAAAAATATATTATTTACTTAGTACCTTACATTATCTAACATTACGACTTTATTTCATAAAAATCCATCACCTTTATCAAATACATCTCTAATTTAAAGTTGCATTACACTTTTTCAAACCTGAGTGCAACCGCAGAGCTAGTTTTAAGTAAAACTCTAATTTTCAGGAAAGCTCATATCGAAATCCGCAAACCCCGAAGATTCCCACACACCGAATGAATTATCTTACATCCAACTGACTAGTAAAACTGCCCTCAATATACGAATGCCAACTTAACCCAAAAACCGATAGCATTCGCTAATGAAAATGCGCCCTCTGGGGGCACCACTATAAATTAAAAGGGTTGGCCCAACATTCCGTAAATGATGGATGCGGGAACAGTAGGATTAAATTAACGTGATGTATGTCTCCGCATGGATTTGGGGATCGGTTCAGCCGATAGTGCAAATCTAGTTCATGTAGTGGTTGGGCGGTACGTTATTATTCCTAGTCGTAGGTTACATTTTCGGTTTGATAATCCAGTTTTAATGAGGTTTTGAGAAACTACGTAGCTAGAGATATATTTTAGGATGTTTAATCTCTTTCTGCGAGTCTGTTTGTTTTAGCCTATTAGTGGACAATAGAGGTTCATATTATATCCATTTATTTGCTTATAAATATGATACATTTTTAGTTGGTGTGAATGATTACAATGTTTACCAACTTTAACTTAATGGAAACATGCAAAATTGTAAAAATGTATATAAGTTCTAGTGTCTTTAAACTTAATATCATATTGGGGAAAAAAAGAAGAGTGAGGGGATGATTTTTTTATTATAACAATATATGTATCACATGACAGGTATTAAATAGTCAATTACAAATCCCTTTTCAGTTTAAGTAGTCAGGCTTGTTAAACTTATAGTTCCAATAACACGTTTATTTTCACTCATACTAAGAATATGCCAATATCACAGAATGTCATGTGTATTTTAGGATGTCGAAAATTGCAAATTAGATGATACTCGAATGTATTAAAACATTTCATAAGGTAACTTTAGTTTGTGACCCCAGGGGACTTTTAGTCCTCAGTTTGACTGTGTGATTACACAATATAACTCAAATAGAAGGACTATTTTTTTTGTATTTCGGGGTATATTCCTCCCCTCCCCTTAAGCATTTAGTAAGAAAAAGTTTAAGAGAGTAGCCGACCGTTTTTTTCGCCGACGTCGTACTCTTTCTTAAAAGTATAACTACTCGCATGATTATAGGTAAGACTTGTCCCGACTAATAGTACATAAATGGATACTGAATGAAACAGTTTTAATATTGTGTGTATTGAAATTTGTACAAATTACGCTATCGTGCCATAACCTTATCCTCCCCACAACTTGACGTTACCTTATACTGTATCGGGAATCGAACTTTGATCCCAACCTCGGCTCGTAAAATTTTAAGGGCGCAACCCAGATGCCGCCCAATTCTTATTTACGACGAAAAATATTTTCCCATAAAAATCCAGAAAAACTGCGATACAATAAAGGCAGACGCAGTTGATGTAACGAAAACTGTTCAGGGAATACATGAGATTTTTTCAGAAATTGGAACTTCTGAGGTAACCCCATGATTCTTACCCGAGGATAATACTTCTGTTTGTGTGTTTAAAAAATTCACATACGTATGTATTAAAATTAATTGTAGCATTGTATAACTTGATTTCTTCCATATTGTTATCCAAAATGGCCGCAAAATTATTTATCTCTCGCTCGTTCTTTAAAAAATGTGAACGAAAAAAAATATATATTTTGTGTCGTACGCTTTAGGGGCTAACATACGAGTGACAGTGAGGTAATCCACGAGTAATATATCGTCTTAAGGACCGTTGCCAACGATTGCGGCTGTTGCGGCTGTCGACAGCGAGCGTCGGCGACTGTCACCGCCAACAACCGTCAATGACATTAACTTTCGCTCGTGTGTTAACTCCCTTATAAAAACAAGGTATTTAAAAATTGCATAACAAAATATAGTATAATTCCAAATGCTAGATAATTTAATAGCAGTAAAATAATATGTTACTATAACAAATAATATAATATTTAAAAAATTACTATGTAAGAATCACGAAATTTCATTAGATACTAGAATTTTAATTAAGTAAACTTCAAACAGTAACAGAGTTGCAAAGGGTGTTCATTATCCCCTTTTTAAAATTTAAAATCCCGAAGCCCAAAGTTGAACTGTTTAGAGTCTTAGCGCAGATCAAATTTTCGGAACAAAGATGAGCTTTACGGATCATCCGTTGGATATTAAAAATTCGGAAACAATGCGAATAACGCTATAATTTCGTTTTAAGCCTGTGCTGTGCCACTCAATTGCAAATAAGGCTTAACAAAGGTTTAAACGACTTTTTAACTGTGTGAAAAGTGTATATCGAAACTTATGATGGTTGAACCTCTTTATTAAAAAACAAAACAGCTTTAACTAGTTGTGCTCCCCATTTAAAAACAGGTAACATAACTTTATTTTTCAATAACTTATGCCTGAGCTGTCGATTTTTTATAAAACAACAACTTAATGTTAAATTAACTTACGATATATGTTATGATAATTGTTATGGTTTTGTCATGTTATATATAAGATGTTCATATATTTATTTTTTTTAAGTACAGGATGGGAGCTCAATCTACACGGCTTGTTGGCAGACGAACTAAACTGTACGCACGAATGAGTTAGAATCATTAAAAATAAAAGGAAAATGCCATAATTTATTATGTGTGTTAATGAATGTTGGTATCCGATTCGTGTACGTCTAGTTTTCTTTGTGTTCGCGACACCAACAACGAGAATTATAGTGAGGCTATGAGTGTAGAGTGTTAATCGACTAATACGAACCGAAAAAATAATATTAATTATTTTTACTACGTACTAAACACTTATACATTAAATTGCTCTTCTTGGATGTACTTTATAAAGCACTTACAACATAATTGTAATAGTAAGACTACCAAATACAGTTACCCCATAAAATTTGTTTAGCCAAAGTGATTGAATAACGAATAAAATTAACTGCGGAGCGAAACTTCAATATGATCTCGTATATCTTACGGAGTTGTTTGGAACTCCTTAACCTTAAGTCAAGTTTAAATTGAACTAAATTGGGCGACGTTGTACCAAGTCAAGTAACTTTCAGGTGCACTATTCTCAAGTTATCAGGGATGTAGGAGAAAACAAACGCTCTCCTGACGTAAAAGAAATAAACCATTATGAAACTCGGTTATATCTGTGTTAGAGAATACATTAACCTGCGGCTTGTGTAAATCAAGAATGAGCTAAAAATGTAAGCCGACAGTGGTCGAGAGTTGGATGGGTGACTGATAGTGCTAATACTTATGCTTGTTAATTTTTATGCCTGCTTCTATGTTCCTGAGGGCACGTTAGAGCGACAGTTGTCGTTGCTATCTATTAATAATCTAGTAACTTGTACTTTCCCCTTCGAATCGTCATGGAAGCAGGATGTAAACAACAAAGAAAAGAGTTTTACACCCTTGATTTAGTATCCATGCCTACAGACTAAGTACATATGGAGAAATATCTAGTACAAAGATATATTTTAAGACCTGAAGTATAACTTTGTAATAGAATTTTCTAACCTACAGTTTAAGCAATAAAATCATTGTCTTCCTAATAATTACATAGTTATCTCATGATTGCGTTTGGAGCTTTATAAACTCGGTATAAGTTTAAATTGAGTAATATTGGAGCGTCGCGAAGCTAAGTCAATGTTGAGTCTGAGTTCTAGCGAGTTCAAAATTTCAACAAGAGTGCCTCATATGCGACATAATGCCTGCAAGAGTATACAACTGGCGAAATTAAACAATACTTCCTTCAACAAAAATATTAAAAATACGTTTCTTTGTCTGTCACTTCATTTATAAGCTACAATTCGTAAAATGCTTATCGGATTTAATTGAAATCGGCATTTAAATACGTCATTTGCAAAGTAATTTATTTTCAGTTGTTTTGTAATAACTTATACAAAATGATGGTATGTTGATCCGCATGTTCGAAGGATCCAAAAAGAATCTTAAGAACATTGCATGAAAGTGAAACGTCATTTACACCCACAAAGGTCTAAATTAAACTATTAAAATATTTATTCCATTTATTTATTAAGATACTATGCTTAATGCTTCATGCTATTGCGTTGTATTAAAAATTATACAACCCTTTATAAATTTGTGTTCGTACAACATTTTAAAAATAAAGACAATGTGTTCACTTATTTGCTGGATTAACCGTGTGGTTTTGGTCTTGAATGCTACCACTCCCACTCGTGTGTGTCGTAAGAGGTGATTAAGAGAAAAAATCCAGAATATTGACACCAGTGTCATCCTTGGATCACATTGACGACAACTGCGGTCACCAAGACGCATGCGGGAAGCGTCGACTGTCGACAATAACCTTCCATTAAGGGATATATACAGCTGTGGACTTCAAAGTGCTGACATATAGATATTTAACGTTGCTATAGAGCTAATAACAGTTGGACGGCTTTAGTATATAAATCACAATATCTACGCTAGTTTTGGTACCAATAATTCTACATCCGCAAGATCAGTGTGTGGCAGAGCAGTTATATGTTAGGTTAGTTTAGCATTCTGTAGGCGACAGGTGGTCTTGCTCCCAGGTGACGTGCTCCTAGATCAAGTCAGTTCCTGTCATCTGGATTAATGGAGTCGCAAAGTAGGATTAAATGGACGATTTTTACTGAACTGTTACTAACAAAAAAGTGGTGAAAAAACACCCAGGCAGGGTTTTTTAAGATAATTCGACCGAGGAGGTACCACCCTAAGACCTATTTCTAGTGTGAAAACGTTTTCAAGGTGGTGCCGCCCCAATTTTTTATGAGGTGACCGTCTCGGTAGTAGCCACGCAACAGTCAATCACTTCAGGTAGAACCCATTTTTGATACCACTTAGCATCGGATGGACCGTCATTTTTTCTCTTATAAAAAATCACACCCAGAAGAAATATGTCTTCATCATATGCGTTATGCGTCATATTCAGTTGAAGTCATTTAAATATTTGTTGTTAAATTTTTGCGTCACGAAACGATTATAATTCTAAAACGTTGTTTTCCAGTGAATAAAACGTATTCATATTATTTCCAAAGGTCTGCATAAAGGTCGTCTGTATCTGTCTCGGGCTAAACAGATGATGCTTGCTGTCTCCACGCCGCACGCGTGACATGTCATGCCTCAAATTAACTTGCTTTTCGTATTTTGGAGAACAATTTTTGCAAAAATATTCTCTTATGTTATATTAAAAAATACTTTGAACAAAATATACAGACAATTTTAAAATCACTACTTACAAAGGAGAAAAATTTAGTCCTTGTCTGTACATTTTCACTTTACATTTTAAGGTACATCTGCAAAACCTTATGCAGATGAACCGTAATTAGTGAAATGAGAAACTTTCTTTCCTTCTCCTTTGAGAAGTCTGTTAATATTACAAAACTATGTTTACTACTGCATAAAAAATACGATACTATTTCATACTATCATCATACGAATGGTGAAAGTATGAAAAGGGGCGGTCATGGTTTCACCCCCCTGAAAGAAAAATAAATTCAAATTAATAAAGGTTATCCCATTTGTTCTTTCAGTGACCAACTGGCCTTATATTCGTCGATAGTCGTTGTTGGATTCCCGGCTTAAATAATGAGTATCCTATATATAATACCTACGCACATGCTTCATAATCTAGCAGAAAAATAAGTCGACGATTTAATAAATCATGACTTAACTGGTACAAAGACCACCAGTTGAGTAACGATAACAAATTATCAAACTTAACAAGAACCACTCATTATAAGTGAATATTCTGCGCGGTTACCGCTACCTATAAGGCTAAGTATATATCATGTAACATGAACATAATTACTGCTTCAATCTGCACATCGCGGGTAATAAAGCGGATATGATGTAACTTCCGTCGCGCAGATTATTTCCTTTTCAATACTAATACAATAGCCCTTTGAAAGTCAGTGAGGGCTTCCACGTGTGTGAACTTAGTTCACATTCTAGACATATCTGAGATGATTAAAAATATAAATGATTCGTGAATAAAATATTGATATACATCAATTCTGATTAGTGTACACTAACATACAGGGATTACGTTCTCATACGAGTACAATGCATGTCATGCTGACTGTGTCTAGTGCAAAGAAAAATCTCGAACGAATTGTTATGTTGTTGTACGATATTAAACACTTGGAAAAATTATACCACCTTTTATCAGTATTCGAGCAAATGTCATAGACATCTTGTGAAAATAGTTTTAGAACATTAACGAAATGTAGCGCTGAGTGACATAAATTTCGGTCATGTTAGAATACATATGTTGCGACGCGTTTTTGACTTGTTGAATATTCAATTTTATACTAATTGTACCTCAATTAGTATACAATTGAACATTCAACAAGTCATCCAAAATTAAATTCACATTTCACAGTTCTTAATAACAGAATAAGGAAATTTACCTGACGTTAAGTGACGATAACTTGAAGTAGGTTTCACCTCTCAGACCACGTTCCTGAAACCACTTAGCATTTAGCCGTCTAGAACTGCGAAGGTAAAGTGGGTCCCGAAGCAAGCGCAGCGTCGGCTCTAGTGTTTAAACCACAAAAAGCAATTGAACTAGTCCTAAACACTCATTATAGACGTCCATTAGGTGCGCTCCACGCCACCGGGAACTTAGTTTGGATTGCAAATGAGGAAACGTTCTAAGTGGTCACTAGGAACCACTATTTCTAAAACTAAACTTTCATACCTAAAGTTAGGATATAACTTCGCAACATTCTGCACATATTCCGTGTGGTATACTTTGTAGAGTCAAGTTACCCCGAATTTTTTTGGTTTAGTTTTCTGGTTTTTGTTTTGTTGGTGGTGGTATGAACGTGTAGCATTTTCACTCTTTTCACCTAAATTTATCTTATTTACATAGTTCATTATAGTGTTTTAATAATTGAAATCTGACAAATGTTAGAGCATATTTGCGGTGACGTCATGTTAATAGATATCGTAGAGTTATTGGGTCGTTATTGTCTAGGAAGATATGTGTATGTGAAAGGAATTTCCAATGACCAAAATTTAAAATTAAATATTGAATGAGAAGATTTCAAAGAGACAAGAAGGTACGATAACATACGATTTTAGTACATTGGCAAAGAATAAATTAAATACCTAATTAATTAATCATCCTCAAAACCTTTTATCTAATTTTTTATTAAGAGCAATCGTAAGATAATAAAGCTAACTAGCTTCGCAAAATCTTTCCCTACTTTATGAAATTACAGAACATCATCAGAGTACTGAGTTAGTGACAAATTTTCTTTGTAAACAAGAAAGTTATAGAAAGTGTTATAAAGCAGATTTATTTATGAGACAACCGAACAATAGTCAATTTCCACTTGGACACCTATGTTGACTTGGTTACTTAAAACAAAATATCATGGATATAGTTAAAAGAATGACTTTATACAAACAAACATGACCTTGCAGCCTATACACCATGACCACCCGATATTATCAGATCAAATTATTGTCCGCTGCGCCATCACGGGATATTGCACGAATTATATACATGCAAGTTCTTGTTACAAGTCGTGACTATTGTCATTTATAATAAATCGCACGCTACAGGCTGTGTAAACAGGCATAATCAAAACATAAGATACGGTCACCATAAATCAATTTCAACTAGATTTTTCCCGCGGCTTGGTTCATGTTTCCCAGGGTTATGAGTATCCTATATGTTAATTCAGGCTATAAACTACCTGTGTGTAAAATGATATCCGAATAAGGTCAGTAGTTTTGGAGTAGAAGAGTATCAAACATTCATCCATCCTCACAAACTTTATTAGTAGGTACATACCTGCTAATAAAGTTTGTGAGGATAAAATTTAAATTAATTCAAAGTAACATTATAACACTATTTCTAATACATCTTAATAAAAGTTATGAAGTTCCGTATGGCGGGACGATCATCATACCGATATGACTTTCAGAGGGTTCCGGGTTCTATTCCCTGTCAGACGGATATCTGAATGATGAATTTAGATTTCTTTTTTGATTTGTATGATTGCATTGGCCTTTCTCTGTCTATAGTCCAAGCATACTGGAAACATTGTAACTAGCGTTACTGTAATTGTTACATAAAAGAAACAAGTTAGTAAATGTCTCTCAATAATTGTTTTAAGGATTAATATTTGAAAAATATTGTTTCCGTTCGAAAAATTAATCTCGAGCTGAATTATTCGATGTTTATCGGCATTTTCCTTAACCTTTCATTTAGCATTGAAAAAGTTTAACAATACATTTTAGGAGATCACTAGACCAAAACCTATCCAGACGAGCGAACGAAGAACAATCAATAGTCTTGTCAAAATGAAGGCATATTTTCATGGCAACTTTGTCATGCATTATTCAGTGAACAAATCTTCAATATTTTTGTTACAATATTTGGCTTTCGTACATTATAATATGAGGAAAAATACGTTGATATTTTCTTTAGTTTTATATATTATTTTCATAACTCTTTGGTCTAATTTACCTTTCATTTACTTTGACTGCAATATCAAGAAATAATAATTTACAAATGTAAAGTCAAGATAAAATTTCTATAATTAAGAAACATTTGTAAAAAATCATGAGCGGTTTCATTCACTATATAGCCATTTGTTGTAGGAGTCACGGAAATATTGGGCTCCCATAAAACAAACGTGATTATTTTACACATATAATGGCGGCAACAAGTTTTAAATATTTAAAGCGTCTTTAAATATTCACAGAATATTTAGTTATGTACAAATTCACTTTAAAAATAAACAATTAATTTAAAATAACAATGAATATTAAAGGTGGGCTCTCATACAAACAAACATGATGTTTTTGTCATTTTTATAGATGGTACGGAACTCTACGTGCGCGACTCCGACTCGCAGTTGGCCCGTTTTTGGACTCCACAAATTATTTTCAAGGTGAAACATATCGCCAGTCTTTTCACATTTCGCAGTAAGACATGTCGCAGGCGTCCATTCTATTGCACGTGTTTACGTCATTACACACCATTAGGGACGCGGCGCGGAAAATTGTGACAATTTTTAACAATCAATCTACACAGATAACATCCGGTGATCATAATATGACGGTGTGAGCACTAATATACTACTTCTATGATCATAAATACATCGTTATGTATGTAATAAATAATGGTAATTTTAAGTTCGTGACAGTTATACAATAACGTATAAAGTTTAATGTCAATATAACGCGACTAGCTGCGCCCCACGGTTTCACCCGTGTATTAGTTACTACAAAGAAAACTAATTTATGTAAGTATTTGGATAAGTAAGTAGAATAAATATTATATTTATAAAAACAACTTCGCAAATAATGCATTATTTTGGAACACATTTGGTTAGCATATAAAAGGGTATAGTGACTTTACCTGAAAAGATAGACATATGCTGTCGCTGACTTTTTTTAGAGCTTTTAAAGCGGATAAATTCTGTCATACATAATTTTTACGAAACTTTTACCGTTTACGCAGCGCATACAGCGGAAGCTCTCATTAGAAAAAAAAACCCGATTTTGAAACATTCTTCATTGGTGCTCCGCTCCTGCTGGTCTTAGCGTGATGNNNTATGTATTAACGTGCCATTTTTTAGAGAAATATTTAATGAGGCCACAGAAGTGCCGTCAAATTTTGATTTCGGCGATTACATTTCTGCCATGCTCCCAAAATTTTCTAAAAGCATTGACGACCAAAAAAAAAAAGATCGCCAAATTTAAAGAGTCTTTGAAACCGATGTCTCTACGATTAGACGACCAAAAAAACAAAGGTCGGTCTAAATATAGATGAAGACATGGCGCGCCCAAAATATTGTGTAGCGTGCCATCACTGGCACGCGTGCCATTGGTTCGCCATCCCTGATATATAGCCTATAGCCTTCCTCGAAAGAATTTTTCAAATCGGACCAGTAGTTCCTGAGATTAGCGCGTTCAAACAAACAAACAAACAAACTCTTCAGCTTTATAATATTAGTATAGATTAAAGATAAAGATATTAAAAATTAACATATGTGTCTAACAAGTGAGCCATAACCAGTACCTAGGTATTGGGGTGTGTTTTAGTTTTTAATAAGTATGGTACCAAATAAATGCCCTATTTATCTGATCAGTAATGGTCACTGCCGTTCGCTTTTATTTGCGAATTTCATTTGACACTTACTTAACGTGGGTCCGAGAAGGCTTCCTACTTTAAGAACCTACGTTGAAACATTTCGTGCTATTGTCTTTAGCAGCTTTGTACCTAACACAGCAGTTAACAAACTGTTACAAGCATAATGATGGTAAAATATGGTAGTAGATGAACTAGTCAGTCGAATTACGGATTTTACTACCTAAATATCGTTCCATCCTTGATTTGAAAGTTATAATTTAGTAATATATTATTTACAAAACATTAAAGATTAAGCTTTGTTTTAAGTATTCGACGAGACCACAATTTCTTAGGCATCATAAACAGATTCTTACCAAACACTTTAGCAGCTTTAACTCATCTTACAGAAACTAAAGTACTACATTTAAACCGGCAATAAAAAAGGAAGCTGACAATCTTTCTTCGCTGATTCTTCCTTACCTACCGTCCCACCGCAAAAGATCTGCAGAAGTGATACACGATAAATTGCATTGGACTTATAGATAATCGAGCTCTTCCCGTGACTCAGGAGTCATGCAAGGATGACTAAGGAGATGGATATCAGCGTCTCTTTGTGACGTTATCTATAGTGATTAGAACTCGCACAGCTAAGTATGGTGTCTACAGCAAAAGTGTTTTTGGAGGACTTCATATCCTACCGTGTAATTTCAAGCGCTCGAAGTATGTATGGATGGAAAAATAAAGCCACTGATAATTGCCACTGATGATTAAAAGTCATCCGCGAAGAAAATGCTGGCAAGGTGCACCGCTGGTTGCAATTCTGGAAATTGTCGCCCGACGTGATGCAGCGCTAGGGTTACCATCGATTGCCGCAAACATATTTGTGTGCCATTTTCAGAGCTCGTGCAGTTAGATGTGTACTTCGTTGTAAAGTGCCGAAATTCATCAAGTTTACCAAAGGCCGATTCGTCAGCCTACTTAACTATATATTAAGTTCCCACTCGTAGTTATAAAATAGTGTAAATAAATCTAATAAAATAATAATATAAAAAGGAGGGTTGGAATATATTATAATGCCTGTTTGTCTGGTTTGGTTGTCAAGTTTATCTTGCAAATGATCACCTTTGAAGGTAATAATAGATAGTTAAAGAATTTTATAGGTAATTTTGACAATATAATATTATAAATTAACCCACGTGAAAATTACCCAATGCTAAAGTATAAAAAAATAAATAGATATTATCCAGTCGAACAGTAGAGCTCTCGCAAAAGGTTCTCAATGGTTTTTAATACTCCCCGCGGAATCCTAGTTGTAGTGCATCCAAACCACATTCAAGAGTCTGTGCGAATCGACGTCACAGAATCTTCGTGCCATTTCCTTAATATTACATGCATTCGCAACCAGCTGAGAATTTTAAATTTGGCCGTTTCAGACCAATCGGTGAAAAGGCTCGCATGTCATACAATGCCGATACAATGTGATGTAGTGTCATTTAAAATTCAAAATATATCACTTTAATGTAAGATTAATAATATAAGATATCAAACTATTCAATCTTGGTTTAGTAGACATCGGTGATAAAATAGGTACAAAGGTTACATATCATAAATATGTGATTGATATTTTTATAAATAGGATTTTGCAAATCGCAAAGGCTATGATGGGCGAGATATATAGAGAGTGTGACCGTGCTAGTACAGTCAAAAAGCATCAATGGACCCCACAGCAGAAAAGACCCAGAGGACCCAGGAAGCGTTGGAAGGACTGTGTGTTAAACTACTTATTATTATTAATTATCAGGCGATATTCGAACTAAAGCCTATATAGTATAACTACGAGCATAATTTTGTTGCCACTAATTTAGAAACACCAGGATACTCTACTGTAGTTTGACATCGTTTTTTTGTGTTAAAACAGGGTGAAGGCACAGCCGGCGCATCATAGCTTAACCGGCCGCAGATGCATGTAATGCGAGTCAGACGGATATATAAGAAAAAGAAGAGTTAGCCTGTATTTGTCATTTTCAGGTCTTTTTTCATTTTTTTTTTATTTGCTTGAATTAGCAAACGAGCATTCACTCCACCTAATGGTAAGTAGTGACTGCCGCCCATGGACATCTTTAATCAACTTAATATAAAACAAGGGTTCTATCTTAATTAAATCATAGATACGTTGCTATTGCTAAGGACTAAGATGATCGCCTTATATGTAAGTGTAAGTGAGCCGGCAACCACACCCTTCCACAGAAACGCAAGAACTACTTCACGCTAGAAACAGGTGAGGCGGTGGTACTCCACCGGTTCAAACATTCTCGTTCCATCTGGAAATATTTGGTTATAATAATATCAAATGCATTCATATTATTTCCTAAGCTTCATTACTTGCAATAGTTAATTGAATGTAAAAAAAAGTCCTAATATGAATAAAGAAATAATGGAATTCATCTGTCTACTAAATACATTCCAGGTGAATTCATTAAATATATTTTTTGCAAATTCTTTAATTACTGTATAGTATTATTATAAGCAACTTCATATCTAACAGTAGTATATTTTTATCAGTTGCAGTTTAGTGTGTGTTAGGTGACACGTGGTGTTTTGAATTAGTCCTCAGGCGCTGTATATTTGAACGACCTCAGGTAGAATTGATGTCCTTTCAATTAGTATCTAGCTAACAATTGGTGAGTTCTGTATTCTCGCTACTTGCGTTATATTAAAAACATGTAGCCTTGCGCAATGAAAAAAAAGATATATTAAAATGTGATCTTATGGCTTATCTTCTTTGTATGTTATTATTATTTTTGTGTATGTTTATAGTGTGCAATAAAGAGTATTCTATTATATTCTTTCCGTACTTCCATAGATTTATCGATTTCAACAAACATGTAGTAAGATTCATAATATTAGTACAGGTTCATTCAGAATATTCTGTATGTCACATCTAGAAGCTATAATTCGTGTGTAGGTGCAACGAGTTGGGTGTGTCGGACATCTGTAGCGTAAGTTATAGTCGGCCATAGATCGATGGCTATTCCGTCTATTCCCATAAATTGTCATGGGAACTGTGACAATATTTTAGCGTTGATAGTTTATGTGTATAGAAGCAATTCGAGTGGCACAGTCATAAACGAAAGTTAGTGTTCATGTAGACTGGTCGGTCCACTTGACGTAGGTAATAATTATAATTAGGTGTGTGCGAATAATTGGAACTCTCGAATTATTCGTTCCGAATCAAACATCTTAATATTCGATTTGAAAACTCAAATCGACCAATTCCAATTATTCGAAAATTCCCGAATAATTCTAAAAGAGTTCGAATTATTCGAGAATTTTCGGATAATTCAAAAAATTACTAATAATAAAAAAAAATCGAATAGTTCGCACAATCGGCGAAGTATTGAAATATCAATGTATTCTCTATTGTTTCTTATTTAAATTTCGCTTTTCAACCAGTAGGGTTTCGAATAATTCGAGAATTCAAATTAATCGATTCGAATTCCGAATTCGAATCGAATCGAATATTAATATTGGATTCGATTCGAACGGTATTCGCACACGCAATATCATCGCACATGTTTGTGGCCGTGGTGCTCAAGTCATTGTTGGTGTCTTCAAAGCATGGCGTATTAAAAACAGTCAGTGATGCATTGGCAGTTGCTCCGTTGTTGCTTTGCCATAACTGCTTGAAGACGACCAATCCTATTTCCTTGAGGAGAGTGGTGATCTACTACCAGTACAATAATGAGCTCTTTGATAGGTCTGAGTTTCAAAACTTAGTCCTCATTTCTCGAGAATCCGTGACTTGGTTGGTATGTTGTTACAAAAATTAATTTGCTACATGATTTATTTGTCAGTCGAGAACAAAAGCAAACAAAAGCAAAGCATATTAATTAAATATAGAAGCGTCCCATATGGAAACGTATATTATTGGAATTTATTGTACTGCAGATGGTGTAGTCATCGTTCGTGCACGTCGCATGGTAATAACATATGCACGTATCGGGCATGTATCTTCTGCAATCTATACATGTAATAAAAAATAAACTACTCGCATGTCTGTTATTGCAAATATTTGCAAAGATAATAGTTTGGAAGATTGATAATTATAAATAATATAAATTTCAAGTTTATTCTGAATGTCTGTGCAATTTATATTGCGCTAGACCAGGTTTGAAAATTTATTAATAGACCATATATTGTATAAACATTTAGTCTTTATTTCATTAAAAAATTTAAAGTTATTTTATTTTTAACGCGGGTGAAACCGTAGAGCACAGCTAGGAATTAAAAAAATCGAAGAGTCTGGTGTACATAGGGTAATTCTACAAAAAGTCTTTTTAAGTATAAAGTGTTTATTTACACGTAACAGTTCTAGCCTTTTGATAATGAACGCTCACTGCCCATCATAGACATTTAATATTCAACTCCAAATGAGCATGAAGTCCTGCTCGAGGTCGACTAAAGTTACCTTACTACCGCTGAGGGCAAGTTAAAATTTTCGAGTAGAAAGTAAATAATTGTTCTCCCACAACCTTCAAACCAGAGAACGCTTCAGAGTGGCAGTGGTACCACCGAAGTAAAAACGTAAGGAGTCTACTTACGGCGTAATATATCTCAAAACATTTTTACCACTGTGACACAGTGATATATATGTAAGTGTATAAGAACAAGGTAAAACACATCTCAACACATCACGAGAAACCATTAGGCATCAGCGACTGTTCGGCAAATTGAACGCAAACTACGAACAGTGTGCAATACATCTTACTTTCTTAGCTCAGCGACGGAGACAGGATGTATGGCGCAATATGGCGTGACACATCGATTTATGCACTCTATGGAGTTATTGGGACGACGCGCACTGGATTCTGCGTTTACAATTCAGTATGCGAGAGTCCTAAAAGTTATATTAATCATAGTGTTTTATTATTTTAACAATGTTACTAGTTGTATTTTTAAGGTATCAACTTGCCACAGCTTGGCCCTTGATGACACCAAACCAGGTAAAAATCCGATTTGTAAGTTTTTTAAATCTCTAAGGCTATGCAGATGCCCTTTCTGCCAACGCCCCCTCACTTTTGGTGATACCTCTGATTAATATAACTTTTAGGTATCACCAATAGTGAGGGGGCGTTGACACGCATAGCCGTATACTAGGATTACCTGTATGACCTGTATCATGGATGCCAGAGACACACAATGCCACGTGCAGAAAATCTCAGAACGGGAATCGGAATTTAAAATTCAGATTTGTGCCAATGTGAGGATTGAATGCGAACTATGCATGCTAGACTGGCACCGTGGCAGCTACGACGTAGGTCGTCAAATGATGAACTTAACTGTGATGAACATAACTGATGAACTATGGGTAGTCATCAGGTCTCTTAAGTTCAAACCTTTTTTTTATATATTTAAACCTAACGATAAGGCAGGCGGGCTACCTCATGGAAAGTAGTCAACGTCGCCTATGGACATTTGTAGCATGAGAGGAGTCGCCAATGCATCGCCGGCTTTGGAGAACTGTTTTCGCACCTTTTTTGAAAGCTGTATATGTACAGTTACATATGTATATACAGCATATGTATAGTTTCCTCCTAAAGTTCCGTACGTGTCTGGGCCGCTGTAGATAAATTGTAATAACACGCTCAATTGTAAAGGTGTATAAGAGCAGTGTTAAGCTCTGCTATGTCTGGTGCGTGGTGCAGGCAGTAGTGAAAACTTGCCATCAAATGGACTGCATATTCGCTACATCTATTTAAAAAAAAATATGGAACAATCTAGTAATATGCATTGAATGAATGTGGCGCTTATAACTTCGCGTTCAAATCTACAGTTACGGTTTGCATCCTAATACTTGTAGAAGTATGGAATCAGATATTCAGCGTATCTGGCCCAACTGGTACTGCGGAGTGCAACGCACTTGAGAACTATTGGAACCAGTTGAGCGAGCACGGGAAATGCAGGCCACGCCACATCCGCGGTACGTCCGCTATTACGTGTTCTAAGGTTACTTAAGAGGTGGTAGGGAAATATACTGCGCCCGCGGTTCCGCTCGTGTAGACTGTTTCTTCATAATTACAGGCCCCCCGTTTAAAATGCGAGGGTAACAGTTAAACAGGCTATGTTTGATAGACTGCATGTAGACAGAGGTTCAGGTGAGAAGCCGAATTTGAAAATATTTTAAGCAGTCAGTATTTTCATTGGACTATTTTCTGTACTTTTTGATAGTTTTACTCCTTGTTCTTGTAGTCGGAAGAAAAATCAAGATAAACTGATATAGGTATTATCCGGTTCACACCTAGGTTGCGAAGATTTTTCTCCCGATATGAACTAAATTATCCACCGGTTGTTAGATACTCACAGCCGACTATAAATATTTGTACTCGAAAACAGGACATGATTATATGACACATAGGTGACATGACACCCTTAAGGAAATTGGAACGACTCATATTATAATTCTCTCATAGATCTTTGACTCATCTTAATCCTTAAATGTAGAATACGTGTATCGAATAATAAGAGTACATAAATATTGGCGTAATTTGAATTTGCCAATATTTAATAGGAGATTTTGAATTAAGTATTTGGGGCTTGGCTGTGCTGAAAACACCAACTAACCTATTTGTATCATATAAAAGCTAATCTCGTTCCGTCATATTCAGGTTTAAAGACATAGCAACATAAAGATTTACATCAAGTATGATTAGTAGAAACTACGATCGATAAAATTATCTTGTCTCTGGGTTGGGAAAGAATCTATTTGTTCGTTATATTTTCAGATAAATCTCATCTCGAAGATTTGTCAACTAAATTGTTAGAAAACGCAATTCTTTTAAAAGTAAGAAATTGAATTATGGTTATAAAACTCTTCAGCTTTGAATATTTTTTATAGTACAAATGAATAAGTTTGTTCGATTCTACTTAGTCATAGTAAAAACTGTGTTAATAAAATAGATATAAATAACTTAGATAACTGGTAACTGAAGAACGTTATAAAATAAGCGTAGATTTCTACTACAATTAACACATAAAAATAATATTTATATTTTAAAAATTCGTTTTAAAAAAATAACAAGTATAGTAACATTATTTTAGAAGTCATAAACATAAGTTACGCTAAGATCTTTTTATTACATAAATGAAAGGCAACTCATTAGTTATTATTAAATTGTAGTTAAAGTTAAATATTCAGTTCACATTATTCATAATAAACGATCACTATTAAATATGGTTGGGTCTTACTTTAAGAAAAGAATTGTGAAATCCACCGAATATATTGTACATATTTTCAGATCTCAGCAAAGGTTGCTAGACTACAGTCCATTTCGAGTCTGAAACTTCAAAAGATAAGGATGTATTTAGGTTGTAGTGGTGAACAAGTTTGTGTTGACTACCGTACACTTATTAGCCTACACAAATTGGGGTCTATCTGACCCCTCAGACCGCTCGCGCACAAATAGTTTCACATAAAAACTCGTCCGCGAAGATGTATCCGCCCCCATTACGGGATTCTGAAAAGAATGGTAAATAAATGCAAAGATTTCGCCCCGGCTCCCGGATTTATAGGATCCCCGTGGATCAAATGTTTATTGCTTATAAAATAATGTAACATATGATGAAAGTTGTGACCGTACGCGTTTACACCAGGGCCACGAAACAAGCGACATTCACGTGGCGCTATAAGCGTAAAAAAGTTTTCGTGGCCCTCATGTTAGTGTTATGATATCTGTCGTTCAAGGTGAATGACACCATCGAGGTAACCTATGAGGTAACATCCTTAGTCTTTGTTTTTCAAATTACTAATTTTATTATGAACATATAAATTTACCCGATGTACATATACTTCGAATAACTTCACCTGTCTGGCGAAGAAATACAGAGCAGACCGATGTTCCATTGATTTACGTTTTCCCGAGCTCCGACTGAGATTGAAATTCAATATGTTCTACAAATTGATAAAATTGT
>MOOZ01044705.1:109260-123117 GCA_002930495.1 Cecropterus lyciades | reverse complement strand
GATTGAAATTCAATATGTTCTACAAATTGATAAAATTGTTTTTTTTTTTTTATTTTTTTTATTCAAAATGGTAACAATTTTTTTCAAATAAGCTTACGTGTAGATCTAAATTATTCTTTAGTTAAGCATTCAGCTTCTTTATTTCCTCGTGTTTAGATTGCATATACTGGCCCGGATAGTAAAAAAGGCGCATCTATTTTCTTCGAAAACTAAGTATTGACGGCATTTTTTTATTCTTTCATCATGTACTGTTCAAATTTTAATATGACGTATAATTGTTGATTCTTTGTATTTAACTAAAGTTGAAAAATTTGAAGAAATTGAAAAATTATTACGATTGCCATCGTTACCAATTTTCGACATAAAATTATTTTACTTTACATTCAAACATTTTCTCTCCGTTTCGACTTCTGACTTTGGGCAGTACGTTGGCAGAATGAAGCATATATTACATGTTTAATCATAATATGTTGTAAATTCAATGTCCTCCATTTAATGGCATCGGTCACGCGTTCAGTCACACACAGTTAGAGCCGGTACGCCGCCGCCAACATAATGCCCAACATTATCCACCGCCAAATGGTCATTATCAAGTGCACAATCAAGCCCTAGGAGTTATTGTGAGGTATCAATACCATATACAACTTTTAGTATCATTGTTGCCATACCGATTTCAGGCATGAACCAGTACTGCGTTTTGGAGGTGGGCTTTGGATAATCGCTTACTTACATTTGAGGCGGTCATCTTAGTCACCAGGAGTGGCAACGCAACTGTGATCGTCTCAGGTAGAACCTGTGTTCTACATAGTTTGTTATAAATGTATATGAGCGGAAATTACCATTAATCATCAGGTGCACTACACACTTGCATGCTACTTCTTTTAAGAAAATTTTAAGAAAAATACAGATATTAACGTATTTTCTAAAATCTTATTACTATTTATTATTTACAAGACTCGACGTAAAATATCTGCAATTCATTGGTGGTTGGATATGTACAGGCCATGCCTTCGTTGCAAATTGTTTGGGATAAAATTCGCTTACGTTTGTGCGAATGGGTCGTGGCCTAGCGATAACGCTTGAATCAAATTTGATAAAAGTAACATATGATAAAAGTTGTGACCGTACGCGTTTATACTTTAACCAGGGCCAAGAAACAAACGTTATTCACGTGTCGCTGTACGCGTAAAAACTTTTCGTGGCCCTCGGGTTACTCATTAGAACGTTTCGTTTTATCCAATGTCAAGTACAAAGCCTTGAAAAGTAATTGTGATGCTCTTGAACTGTCTTAGACACTTTTTGTTCGTCTAACAAAGAAAACCTTTGGAGGACCGCCTTTGGACATATGTCCCGTTAATAAGCGTCAATCTAAACGGTATGTTGTCTAAAACAGTTATTTTTCTATATAATATATTATACTTCAAAGAAAACTAATCGGAACATGTATGGCCCCTTATAATGATAATGGTCTATTTACTAACCTCCATTTCATATCTATGATACCATTGCCGTGAAATAGAAAGTTTTTCCCGTCCCCCCGTCCTTTTTTTATTTGTAAGGACCACGATTAAAAATGATATAGTCGATAACACTCCCATAATTAAGACGAATTCAACGACATCCTATATGTTCACAGACGACCCGCGTGGCGGAGCGGTCACCATACCGGTCTGACACGCAGTGGGTCTCGGGTTCGATTCCCGGCCAGACAGACATCTGAATGATGAGTNNCTGTTCTGGGTCTGGGTGTTTGTCTTCGTCTTTGTGTGTCCATGGCACCCACGACACAGGAGAAAATCCTACTGTGGGGCTATGAGTGTAGAAAGTGTTCAAACCCACAAGTCATTTGGGCTGTAGAACTGGACATACATACGTGCGTACATACGCTCGAAAAACATTACTCTCCTTCTGACGTAGTCTGGTCTATATACATTAGCATTCCAAAGGCGGTGCTAGTGCGTATTCGGATTTAAAGGACCGCAATTTTTATTATGTAACAATTCTTCCACCGACACTGGAATTAAACTTAAATTGAAATTTGACTTATAAAGAGACATCTGTAGAGCGTGTCTTAACAATATTCTGTAGTCGCTAATTAAACTTTGTATTTGAAGAAGACGACAAATAAAACCCGCCCGAATACTTCAAGACGTAGGCTCTTCGTTTGATGGTCGGGATTGGCTCAGAACAATTCTAACGAACTATATAGTTAGTTCTACGTTTATCTTTTTTTGTCTGATTTAATTACATGTGAAAGTTAGGTTTTATTGAATATTGACGATTAGTTCCAATCTCTATTATAATGCTGACAATATGAAAGTATTAAGGATATTCGAACAAAGAAAATTAATATTGAATTTCGAGGACTTTTTTTTGTAGGTTTATGTTTGAGCCCAGGCTTAGTTAAGCCTCTACGTTTATTAGCACATTTTTTAATCGACTTCCTACAGGAAACGAATAATATATTCGTAATATATAAATATTTGTGTTTGTTCTATATATTTCTGAGCAAATTACTTTGAAAGTATTAACTTAAGAAATTAAAATAACGGTTACATAATACACCGCAACTATATTGGGATTCCCAAAAGAGCTGTATTAATATTATAGTAAGACATAATTAAGCATACTAATTAATTGCTTCTTAATAAATTGGTTAATACGAAGGCTGTTTCAACGTAATTATCTTAATTAGTAAAGAAACACGCCCTTTCTTTGACATTGTCGCGACTATGACTCCGCGGACCGGCGCCATAATGGATGATGCGTGTATCCTTCGCATGAAAACAAGGCTGAAAGGGATAACGCAGTGTTTTTCAACCTTCATCGCACGATCCCGCCCTAACGCCCGTTACCTTATTTATCATTTATGTGTGTTTGTTACTTTTTAATGCAAAAACGATTGGTAGGATTTCGCGGAAATTTAACACAGATTATAATGTGAATTAATACATAGGATACTCATTACCGCGGGGCGGGTGAAGCCGCGGAACAAGCTTGTAAGTAATGAAACTATCCAATTTTATGCCTAGCAAAAATCTAAATTTTAAACATGTTAAGCAAAAATTGAATAAATCGATTTAATTAATAACTTAGTAATCTCAACATTTCGCGATTATTGTCTTTAATATTTTACAAGTGTAAAATCTGTAAAATATTTTATTTTATATTTATATTTGGGTGTTGGATACTTTATTAAATACCTAAAAGGGACATATTTTTACGTATAAATCTAGTAAAACTCTTTCATTGTCTGGAAACACATGACTTAAAGTGGTATATTTAGAAAGGTACAATTTAGTTTCTTATTGACGCGCCCAACTCAGATGAGCACTATGAAAGGGTTGTGCTGCACAACTTGTGCAGTATACAGAACCAGGCGATCAAAATTTCAATTCTTATCATTTTTACACTCTGGAATAAACGTGGAAGCAGATTTAGATCGTTAATATTTTTCTACTTACTTTTAGTTAAAGCTCTTCTAAGGTTATAAGTGTCGTAACTTACAAGAATATCCATCGCGATTGTCAAAATCACTTCAGCACAAAACGATTACTTTTCATACATACCTGTAACAATAAAATAAAAAAATTAAAAGGTTGATTCCAGGTTCCATCTCACATCATCATCAGGATAGGCCGGAGTGTAATTGCATTCCCCGGGCGTTCACTAATGAAAATTTTCCGGATTTCCCACGCCACCTAACATTATGAATAACAGGAATTTCATATTAATTTTTCCATATTTGCCGTTAAGAATTGAAGGAAATATTTAAATATCGTTTTTGGTTGAGTTTTTAATGGATTTTCGTATGTCGGAATCTGCAAGTTACGTATGTTTTTGAAAAAATAATAAAATGTAATTCATAACTTATGAGTATTCAGTACGGATTATGACATACGAAAAACTGCCTCAAAGTTAATAAACTTGATGTTCAAAAAGAGAACCCAGCCACGAGTCGAGTTTAATGTACAACATATAATGTTGATGATATATAGGTAGATAGTTTATCGACAAAATTGTGTGTGCCAACCACACACGGCTTAAGTGAAACTTATGAAAAGTACCCTACAAGACATTAAGATGCATATATATAAAAATAAGTGTTAAAGGCTTTGTAGGCTTAGGCTTTTTTCAAAAATCAATTAAGTAATAACTGTAGCCCATATTCGAACATGTTATTTCGCATATACCAAACTTGAGCTTTTATACCTACGAAGAAAAATCGTTAGTGTGATTCAGAATGGGGTATGGCGGCATCAAGGTGAAGCGCCGACAACTGCTTTCATAACGCATTTTCGTTTCATCGAGTTTCAAATACGATTCTAAAGAATTCCACTTAAAAAGTGAAAAGTATTAAGTAAAGAAAGTTAACAATCAAGTCGTAACAATTATGAATAGAACTAATAAACCAGTTACAACTAGGCAAGAAACATTTTGCACGCAAAGCGGCCGTATTGTGACGAGAGTTGAGAACTAACAGTTCTCACTGTTAATATCAATATTCTGATTCAATTAACTGATGGTCTACGGCTTCGTTACGTTCTATAGCGTTCGTGTCTATTTTATAAAGATATCTTAGTTCAGACATTTCCAAATGTTACGACATTTTTATTTAAATTGTGTAATACGATATCGTCTATTTTATTTATCTTAATAATAGTAATTTTATAGGAGTGGCAAACAAGCCTGCGGTTCATAAATCAAGATTTAAAGAAGATTAATTAAGATTTGATTCGACTCCGGAAGCCACACCGCCACACCAATTTCTCAGTTCTGGTCTTAGGGGTATGGTAAGGGAGACATAATTAAACCAAGGTGTTCCAACTTAGTCCTCAGGGGTAGCAATGCATCTGTGGCTAATCTCAGGTAAGATTGTGATCTTATCTGGACATCTAGTCCATGCGCGTTAGAGGCGACTTACCGTCAGGTGGAGTGCATGCTCGTTTGCTACTTCCATATTGTAAAAATAATTAAGTGGTTAATGAGACTAATTTGACTGGCTAATGGACATTTTATTCAACTCTGAATATCATATTGCTGTTACCTCAGTTACTACTGGTAAACCCTGGATTATCTTGCAGGAAGTACAACGGGTTAGCGCGACTGTCAAATCCCCATCGTTAAAGTTGAATAAACTGGTTATGAACAGCACGTTCAAGGTAGATATTTGCAAGTGGGTAGAACCAAGAACACTAACTAGTGATATCAATATCCTGATTAGATCTAGAATGCTAGAACTATAATTATATTGTTCGTGCAGACGCTGTAGTTACTATAGACGCGAAGGATTTGATTTCAGATGATTTATGGATTATGTTGCGGAGCATTGTGCAGTATCAATCTTTTTAGTATAAACGATATAACATTTACAAAAATAAATAGTAAATAATTATATTTAATACATTTTTAACGTGATCAATTACATACCTTTTATAAAGAACGTCGTAAAGTATGAGGATTAGCCTCTCTTAAATAAATTGTTTTAGATTTTGCATCATCCAATTATACTCATAAATAAACCTTTAAGGAGATCTCGTAAAACCGGTCGCAAAGATTAATCTACGACATTAAAATAAATGTAATTTACGTATCTATTTAAACCCTTGGATTATATCAAACTTGCTCGGATTAAAACGAAGACAATTGTACGTCTAAATCCGTCGCCCTTTGTCCCGAAAGTCCTGAATCCCGGTAATATATTCAGATGAAGGGAATAAACCAAGTCCGGGCGGTAGTATGTTTATGAAGGCGAGCGGGGCTGAGGTAGATTTAATTAACGCCTATATAATTTATGCGTTCACTAACACTTGTGGGCCATAGGGCTGCCCTGGGAGACACCTTCATATGTCTTTCGTTCTCATTAGTATTGGGAGAATCGTTAATCGGTAGCAATTAAGACCTAAGGATCTTAAATACACATTACAATCTAGAGGGAAATTTACAACAAATGAAACTTCAAATAAGAGCAAATTTAATTAGAACTGAACCTGAAAGGAAAATTTACGATATGTACTATTAACTTTTTGTGAAAGCACAGTTAACTATACGATTCTTTCATAAATATAATATTTTTATTCAATAATTTTAAAATATACAGAAAACATATAAATTTGACGAGCTTACTTAATAATTACTTATAAAAAGCACCTGTCTGGTTATGCGTCCTATTCTTGGAAACATCTGAACCGACTTTGAAGCGTAAGTTGTTTCTTTTTATATAATTTGTGTACCTAGAACATCAGACGTCGCATATCCTGAACATCCCGATTCGTAAAGGTAAATTCTTTGTAAACTACGCAACTTTCAGGAAGGTATTTCAATGTCGAAACTTTTGGGTATAGCGGAAATTCAATTTATTTTTGCAAAACCAATAAAAGTAGGTAAAGCAATAATACTAGGGCGATAAGTTAAAGGGGAAGACGTATAAGCTTTGGCTTTTGAAAAAAATTAAATTACGTCAGCTTCGCTCGCTAAGCTCGGGTTCCTTTTCAATTAACTTCGAGGAAGGAAAATGATATGAGCGGACGCTTTTCAATTGATAGCATTTGAATATTTTTATTTTGAATGGGGAATTTGGTCTAGGTAAGTTTATATGATTTTCCTTATATGATGGGAGCGTTGTATTCTTGGTAATAGATTATCCTTGAGGTGAATTTTTGTCTTATTCTGTTTGTCTTTTATGTATAAATTTTTAAAATTATTTTTAATTTTATCACCAAATTTTTGTGGTAATTGTTTTTTTCTATTTATTCTATTTTCACGGATATGGACGTCGCCAGCTGTTGTCTCAAAAAGGCCTCTGTCTCCTCTCAACCCCCATCTCATTCAACGTCTATGATTACGGGTATACACTTATTACTATGGGCTAAAATAAGAGACATGCTCTTTATGCATCTATTCACGTATGTAAATAGATATGGGTTCGCCTTATTTATACAATCCGTAGTGAAGCACAATATTAACAACGTTCGCAATCAAAACTACATTAGTAGGAAAATCTGAGATCAAATGTAATTACCAGGCTAAGAGGCTCCGAACTATTTCATACAGATTACCGTCATTAGCGAAAACCCAAGAAATTACTTCGCGTAGCAGCCGATATGCTGACTTTAGACATAATAGGACGAAAACATGTACAGCAGTTCAAACATTACATTGTTATTAGGCTATAAACATAAACGCTTTCTACACTCATAGCCCCACAGTAGGATTTTCTCCTGTGTCGTGGGTGCTATGGACACACAAAGACAAATACAAACATGTAGACCCAGAACTGAAATCTAAACTCATCATTCAGATGTCTGTCTGGCCGAGATCGAACCCGGGAATCACTGCGTGTCAGACCGGTATGATGACCACTCCACCACGTGGGTCAAATCATACATAAGGATTTGATTTGACACTTTAAATGAATTGTTGCAACGGAAATGTAGCATCTACAACATTTATTCTAAGTTCAATAGCGAGTACTATAATATTTATTCACTGATTTACGGAGTCGTTACGAATAAATATGTAAGCAAAAATGCAATAATCGTTTAATTTTGTAAATATTTATATTAATGAAGCAAGAGATACGGTCATACTTATCCCTATAACGGAGAGCGCACTGAGTGAGAATCGAGTATTATTACTAGCACTAGAGTAGAATATTAAAGTGAGATTTTAATATCATGAAATAAAATTACGTAATAAAACTGTCTCGACATACGCGAAGTTGCAGAACGTAAATCTTAAGTAATTGCAATCGTAAATAGGGACAATCATCTTGTATGCTATAGAATCATATAATATAGCTAATCTACTTTATAACTCTTTGAAAGAAAGTGAATCTTTAGACTTATTCACTTTTAAATCGATTTTAACGAAGGAGGTTCTCAATTAAGCAGATATTTTTGTGTAGGTATATGTAAAGCGATGTCCTCGTTAATTTTAAACCATTTTTGATTATGAATTTTTAAAGGAAAGTCTACTTATCTCAAATTTCATCCCATACAATAGAAAAATCCAACCATAAGAGTGAAGAAAGAAATAATGAACATTTGAACCTGTCTTTTATAAAAGTGAAGTGCTAGCGTGCTTCGCTTCGGAGCATAAAAATAGTTGCCATCTTTGAATAGTACAAAATACGGAAATCAAAAGTAGCCTACAAGTAGATCAAGTAAATAAGCTACATCCATGCAAAATTTCATGTAAATCTATGTAAATCAGGCAAGAACCACTCGTACGGTTCTTGCCTGATTGCGTAACAAACAAGACATACACCATCTCATTTTTATATATTGGTATAGATTTTAGATTTTATATAGATACTGTTACATAAAAGTTTGGAATCAGTCTTGTTGAGACAGGGGTTGGGTTCAAAGTTATAATTAAAAAACAAGATAGACAATACATCCGATTTCATCTCTACAACGTACAAACGATCTAAATACAACTTCGGTTAGACAGACAGGTAAGTTTGCGTTCCTTACTTCAGTAATGTTAAGCTGTACTAATAACTAAGTATATATTGTAACAGATATGTTAGACAATTTATATGTTCGCAGCGATACGTCCGCCTCGTGTGGAGTTAGCTTAATTTGCGGTAATTACGAAACACAATACGCGGGTAACAATGAGATAATGGCTCGTGCGGACTAAGCTCCGTTTCGGTTCTTCAATACCTTCATTATTTCACAAACAAACACACCGCGCCTCATTATGCTTGCTTCGATAAGGGATTTTAGGGAACTTCCTGTTTCATACGATTTTTACCAAAATTACAATAATGTGTTACCCATAATCTTGTCCTTAATTTATTATTTTTTCTGAGCACTAATATTATACATAACTATTTGATTATTTAAAGTAAGCTAATTTAGTGAGTAATAATATACTGAAAATGTAATTTAATTCTATTATTATTCGTAAACATAATACTTTTATTAGCCTATATTTCCAATGTGAACATAGATCAAATGTGACTTGACCGATGAGGTTCATCGCCACAGCTATTTCCAACATGAAGCAGTCCTTGCGTTTCGATGGAAGGGAATGAGTGCCGGCTGACTAACACATGAGGCGATCATCTTAGTATGAAGGACTGGCAACGTATCTGATTGAATTTAGGTAAGGCTCCTGTTCTATATAGACTTGATTACAATGTCCATTGGCGTGACCACTTACCGCCAAGTAGACTTCATGCTCGTTTCCTAACTCAATCTTCAAGCTTATAAAATAAAGCAAAAGTAAACATCTAAAACCAATATTGTGTAGAAACTAAATCGAAAAATAACCATGTTGCAGTTATTAAATTATTATAGTAGCTAAACACCGAAAGTGTTTAGATACTATAATTTATACAAGAGGAAGATACACTAAACAAGGTTAGAAACTGAACGTTAATCTCAGCCGTATTCTAAGAAAGGCAATCAGTCAAGCAAAACAAAGGTCATCGAGCAAAAACAAGCAAATCTCAGGTACCCGGCGAAGAAAACCCAGCGTATTGAACAATCGATATAGTAATTTGTAACTGTACTCAGGCGCATTCTTGCGCGCCTGGCACCGAATGGTACGGCTCTACCATACAAAGCAACCTACGAATGAATTAAAACTCTATCTCACGACTCTACAGCTCAAACTTCATTATGAGAAAGACAGCTCGAGTGACAGGGCTCTCATCTACAAACAATGTCTCTACATTTGAATTTGAACTTTAGCGTCATGCAGTAAGATGTAAGTCTAAAACAAATTAAACGATCAACTTCTTAAAATATATGACGACATAAATTGAACTATATAGGGACAAGATAAAGTTGTTATTTCAACGTGAGAGTGACACATTAGTGTAAACGAGTTGTGACACACATCGAATTAACGAACATGTATACACAGAGCGTGGCTGTGTGCGTAGAGGCTTATGAGGATGTGATCAATATAAATACGAGCTTCTGTATTAATCTTATATTATAATACCACTTAATTTGTATCAATGGATCAATAAGTATGAATTATACGGTAAATTATGTCCCTCAGCCGGCGCATAGGGCTATAAAAGAAAGATAAACAAGCATATGAACATACAGTCCTTCTGATTTGCTTAGAACAGAGCTTCTACTTGAAGTCAATCACAGATACGTGGGTGCTCCTGAGGGCTACGACAGCAGTACTTCCCCGGTCAAACCGTAATTGTTATACAACCTATACTCGGGCCAAACTCGATATGGAATGTTTAATAACAAACCGTTACCTAGCAACCACTGACAGGTAGGGGAATTAATTTATCAGCTTACTATTTTAGAGCAAGTATTTCTTTTTATTAGTTTAAATTAGTTTTAATTTAAACTAAAATGTTTAATAAAGTACTATCATAAATATTGTGTCTGTCTTCTATCAATTTTTTTAACATTTCACACAACAAGTGAAATGAAACGACTTCATAACAGAAAAAACTCCTTTATGGAATTAAGGTAGTAACATCATAAGTTATACAGTGACGATAACGGTAATTATTTTTTGTTTCACTGCTTTTACCATACTATCTTGCAGTTGGTCCTTATTAGTTAATCAACTCTTCTCAATTAAATTACTTCGCGAAAATTTAATGCATACTTTGGTTGAATACAAAATGCATTTGTATACAAATTCGTGAAAGTTGGTGATAACCCTACATAGGATTTTTTAAGATTTGTTTACATTTATTCTAGGTCGAATGTGACTCGGGTAAAGATTTACTAATATTTAAAATTCAAATCAAGGATTCCATGTCCTAGCTTAATATCCTATGCCGAAGGTCTTGACAGCCTCACGATTGAGCTGGAGAGCACGGTAAGATGATGATCGGTTAGTTTCCGTGATGGAATACGTGTGTCCAGAGAAGCGGGCTGTGCGAGGCGATACCGTCGCTGGGTGGTCGCTGTGGTCTTCCACGAATTGTTAATAAAATGTAGTATACATTCTCCAGGTGATGGTTACGTCTTCCCAGTGGTAGAGGAATGGATACAACGGATACAACAAGTAACTAAATTACTTTGCCATAGACACACAACTCATATAACGAAATTTTAGTAAACAGGCGCAATAATGTCATGGACCTATATGTATTTAAAACTTTAATCAACGACAAAAAACATCAAAGACATTCAAAAATATAGTAGCTATAAACCAGACATGAAACCAAGTCCAATTTAGCAATTAGTAGCGCGTTGATCAGAAATGTTTACTTTTTATTTTTTTAATATGTTACGGGTACTCACGATATGTCTAAAATCATAGAAATGTCACCTTTCCATCAATGTGTATGAAAATTTTCAAAATGACCACTCTACTGAACTATATATTTCATCTCTTTGAATAAAATGACAATGTTCCCGGAGAATAATATACTTCATATAAATACAATTACAGGCATAATACCAGAATTCTCAGTACAACATTTGCAGACAAGTAATTTGATATTAGTGAATACCTCGGGTATTTGGAGCGTGAGTCCCTTAGTTTTACTCGACCCTTATCTTTTAAGGGTCTTATGATCGGATGACGTAACAGATTATCCTTGGTTCTGTAAAATATTTAATATTCCAATTACATTCGTAATTGGTGTTATTTACATGTTTTGGCTTATTATCGCCCTCTCCCTTATTTCCTTTCCGAGTTAACTTAACTGAGTGTACACGCTTTCTGAACTCATAGACCCACACTAAGATATTTTCCCGTGTAGTGAGTGTCATACCCAGACACTTACCCATCACTCAGACCCAGAATTAAAATCTAAATTCGCCATTCAGATATCAGATATCACCGTTTAATCAGGGATTGAATCCAGACCCTACTGAGTGTCCGATCGGTATATAGATCCAGCACGCCACCTGGAACGTCTGGGCCGTCTTACAACCAAGTTTCGTTTATTTTGTAAGCATGTAGATTTTTATTGATGTAATCACGGTAACTGTGTCATCTATTATAACATTATGTAACACGATAGCTAATATTATACTCGTACTATACCTCGATATATTCCACGATATGGTGTTAGCATAACAAAATGACATTTAAACTATATGTGTTATAAACTTTAAAAAGTTAGTGAAAGTTAACAATAAATTGTGATAGCCGAATTGACTACACAATAAAAGGGGGAATTCCAAATTCCAAACTTAGATGACTGCAAACAGGGTTTGATTTTTTCCAACATTTATTAATATCATCTTATACCGTACAGGTAAATATATCCTTATATCTTAAATATCTTATATAAGAGTATGTTTTCCCCTAAAATTCTTAACTAATATGAGTGTCATGGTAGTGCGTGTTCCCGACCTCTACCAGTTATGGCATAGAAATATTATCGTCAATTTTACGCCTATTTATATAGTAGAAGTATGGAATGAGCATACAGATGCATCTGTCATCTATACCAAATTTTATATAGCACAGGTACCTACATGTTATTGATCAAGTATACGTTATAATATCTTATGGATTGAGCAAAGAAACCAAATCATACCGTTCAAAAACACACCAGTAAAATATTAAAGGTATAAATAAAGCAGAAATAGGTGTGATGCAGCCGCCGCTGGCAAATGACAAGTATATCAATCACCAATAAAACCTAAACAAGTCTGTTGAACCATGTGTGACACACACATCGATTTCTATAAATGAGCTCAGAATATGTAAATATTACATCAACCGCTGTCACGATTAACAAGATATCAAAAATAAAAGAGAACAGAAATGAAACTGCACCCATAAAACAAGACCGCGCAAAGCGGTTATTAAACAGAAATATATACTTGCGAACAGAAATAAAAATACATATGATGACATTTTTTTTCATATTACTAATCGGCGGATGTAGGAGACATTTATTAAAAACAATAATCGTAAATCAGACTGTATTTTCTACAGAATCTGATTCTAGGTATTGAAAAAGCTTTGTAATTTTATTAAAGTTACTAGCAGCGAAACCCGGTGTTGCTTGTAGACATTTTAAAAGTTTTCAGATCATGTCAGAAATTTCTAGAAAGTTCTAGAACATTTCGGATCGATTTCTACAGTTATAGGCATTTTGAAAGTTTCTATATCATTCCAGAATTTTTTTGAGCTTTCTAGACCATTCCATAAATTCTGTAAACGTTCTAGACCATTCATGAAGCTTTTACAATATTTGAGATCAATTGTAACAATCGCACATATTTTGGAACTTTTTAGATCATTCCAGAAATCTTTAGAACTTTGTAGACCATATCGGATCGATTTTATCAGATGCACGCATTCTAGAATTTTCGAGATCATTTCAGAAATATTTTTCAAAAGTACTTTATATTACAAACCGACGTTATGTAGTTCTATTACATATTCTGTGTTCATACCGTTAAATTGGGCAAGGGTCGAATTGAGTTTATTCCAGGCTAATTTTATTAGTCAAATGTAAGACAAGACCTTTGAGCGAAATATTTATTACTATTATGTTACAAAGACAATGGGATAATAATATAATTTATGTATATATTTATAATTACAATGAGAGAATTTCAGGCGCAGTACAGAAATCTGCATGTAAAACTATCGTGACCGCTGCGTCACACAGGCTGACTCTATTTCACCTAAATATTGAAAATAATTTTAAATGATCTTGTTGCACTCTATGCAAGGATGACTTTAAGGTTTAAGACGAAGTTATATATTAGGATATTTACTAATTTCAGACAATTAAAACACGGTCTGCTGTCCTATTCTGACGACCTACGTGGTGGAGCGGTCACCATACCGATCTGACACGCATTGGGTCATCTGAATGATTAGTTTAGATTTCTGTTTCTGGGTCTGGGTGTTTGTGTATTCGTATTTGTGTGTCCATGGCATCCGCGA
>MOOZ01044705.1:61354-80113 GCA_002930495.1 Cecropterus lyciades | reverse complement strand
TAATGTAAGCACGTAAAATCTTCACTCGCTCCTGTACCGCGGTGAAACACGTCTCTTATTTAAGTTTGTAGCGGACAATGAAAAGCTCAATTCACTGAAACTACTGCTAATGATCTCTGGCGTTGTTTGCTGTTACAGTGGCTTACTGCAATTACTTTTAGTGAGAATAATGTAGCGTTTTAATCTGTGGGTTTAAATATCTGCATATTTTTAATCTGAGTGGAATACAGCGCGCTTTGTAAAAACAGGAATAAGTATTTTTTTATTCATGCGAGAATGCTTATGAAGTTATATTTTTTTATTAAAACATACGAATGAAAAATTTATAGTACAAATTTGCAGATTATTTGTGTTTATATAAAGATATCTATTATGTAAATCTTTAATTGTATATCCCACTGTTTCCACTATTGGGCACAACTTCTATCCTATAATTAGGGTAGCCTGGAACATACAATCCAAGCTCTTTATTCACGGTTTGTGCATTCATGTTTTTAGTATTCGCGGGTAAAAAAAAATTGTGACGTTTTTCTTGTATTCGCGACAAATAATTTCTTTATTCGCGGTTGTAGTCGGTACAAGTAAACAGATTCCATACCTCCTGTTAACGCGTCAGCTTTTCATTAAGCTAAGCTAAGCTATTAAATTATAATTTTAATTGGTATCGCAATAATTAATATTCCTCCAGGCCTTCTGTTAACCTCCTACTAATGTGCCGAGACCCGTGACAAGAACGGAAACATCAAAAGGGTTGTAACACATATAACCAATTAATTATTAATGAATACATCAGAGCACTGTAGTTAATTTGTATAAAGACGTATACCAAGTGTAACGGGTAGTGTAATGGGCGATGGTTGTAGCCGAGTGAAAGTCGGTGGCACCAATCATTGTCAATATTCGATGAGCCGTTGTCCGCGCCCGCCAGCACCTCAAACACGTGGTTATGGTAATGATACGATATATAAGCAAAAGCGATTTTTAGAAAACGTAAACTAACTGTCCTATTTATAAAAACATCGTGCCAAGAGGGCAGACATATAAAATAACATTTTAAGCACCGCACTCTATAAGTTAAATGCTTAACGTTGTTGACCTGGATCATAATTTATATTAATTATAATCCTGATGTACACATTTGAAAAATCTCATTAAAACAAACTGTACACTTGCATAATATAATATGTTTTTGAAAGGAGTGTTATAGAGATCTCTTAGTCTCTTATTTCCATTGGAGGAATACCATAGAAGAGCAGATAAGAAATATCATAACAGCAGCAGAGAGCCACGTGTCCAGTTGGTGCAAGTTGTCGGAGTCAGCGATGCTTTGGTGTCTTCTCTGGTGTCGCAAATATCCATAGGCAGAAGCGACATTCCATCAGATAGTCCATCTGCCTTATCGTTAGATTCGCTATAAGCAAAACCTCGTAAAACGATAATATAAATTATCGAAATTATTGAATATTAAGTTTTACGACATTTTTTCTAACCTTTTAAGTATGTTTCGACGGACAATACTCTAAGAAGAATGTTCGATGCTTAAGTTCGCCGTTATAACTAATTTAAATTTTACTGGTGTAAAAAACTAACTTTAATTTGTTCAACATTTAAAAGGTAGTCTTTCACAACTTGGAGGCGACAACTGCTAAACAAACTCACTAATTACAAGGCTAATGTAGCGGTGTTTGTCGCGGAACCCAGATCCCAGCCTGTGTTGTGGCTACCGTACTTAGTAGGAAGAGCCTGTCTCATTACGCGTGATCTCTAATGGGATGCGTGAATTATTAGAACTACATACATCACTGTTTTGCGTGATTTTTTTTTCTTATTAATAAATTAAGTTAAAATGTTTAAAGCTCTTAGTGGTATAATATATAATAGCAGTGGTCTGAAGGGTGTGGTAAGGGCATAACTTTTCCGAGGCATTCCATCCGAGTCCTCAGGGGTAGTAACGCATCTGTGGCCACCCTTGGGTGAGACTTTGATCTTACCTAGGGTTGATTACAGATGTCCATAGGCGGCGGTATCCACTTACCATCAGGTGGGCTGCATGCTCGTTTGCTACTTCCATACAATAAAAAAAGGTAAAATAATAAAAATTAAAAGGTCATACAACATTGTAGTTATAATATAAAATACATTAAATTAGTCATTATACATTATATACTTATTTGTAAATAACTATATAAATGATAAAAAGAAACTATTATAACATACTTTATACTTTATAAATCATTGTATCCCTCTTAAAAAAGTATTTTTTTCTGAACAATACCTATTTATATCCGGAGAATTCCCAGTATCGTGGGTGCCAACCACACACACACAAAAATAACATATCACGATCATCCAAAAGTTTATCCGTAGAAAAGGAATTCATAGGTAGACTAAACCTCAAGTCAAAATATCTTATTTATAATACAATTTAAGGTTTTTTACCCAACGGGTAAAACCGGGACCATATTACAAGACTCCGCTGTCCGTATGTCTGTGATGAGACTATAGGTATCATATCAACCGCGATAGCTGTCTTGCTGTTGAAATTGTCACAGATGATTAACAACAATAATAAACAGAACAAAGTAAATATTTAAGGCGACCTACACCAATGTGAATTTTTGCCGTTTTGTATAGATAACAGTATGGAAACCTTCGTGCGCGAGTCCGACTCGTACTTGGCCGGTTTTTAACATTTCAGTACACAATGGAATGAAGAATAAGTATCTCATTCCTTCGCTTTTACCTGACTTTAAAGGCTCGTTGGGAATAACTTTTTATCTCAGAGCTTCTAATTTTGACTCATTCATAGGACGAAATCTTTTTGTTCAAGTCTCCACTTACCGCCTAACTTTTCACGACTCCCCAAACGCCAGGCCTCAAGTTATCACCATATTATCATTTTCACCTTGAAATAATTTCGCGGTCGTAGATTTGCATGAATATTAAGTTGGTAACTTACGTATCATACCTCTAGTTAGGCCTGTGGCTTCGTTAGAGTTGATATTGGATTTGTTTAGGCGAAAAGGTACCACATTAAGTATGTTTTACAGTATGTGATAATATTTATTTATTAGATTCACCGCGGCCACAATCCATGCAACAGGGTAGAAATATCGCCAGCAAATAAATAAAAATCGCGTATCATGAGTTGCCTATTGAAATGAGTCAATTGGTCTAAAGTCATTCATTCTTATATTAAGTTTACTAGACGTTACAAATATATCATAGAATAATGAGTTAAACAAGTAACACTTAACTTAAGTAACAAGTAACATTGTTAAAATATTTAAAAAAATACCCGACTGCTTAAAAACTATTGTTTGCTTTCAGTTTTAGTTCATTTTTTTACCATATAATATCATCATACCATATAAATCATTATAAAAACAAAAAAATACTTGTAAGCAGTCTGTTTTTTTTTTCAAAAAATTACAGCCAGTGAAACCGTTTTATTTATCTGATGAAAACCCATTGCCAAGATAAAGACACGCCTCAAAGAGGCAAAGCCAACAAATATTTGAATTCGTCATTTAGTTATCCGAATAAGCGAAGTTAAGCAAGTGGGTCCTGCGAGGAATCAGCTAAGCGAGCGGGAGAGGATTTGCATTTATTTCACCAATATTAATAACACCCACGAGACGGCCTCTCATTTTACGCAGTTGGTTTCAAAGACCACTCTTTATATTAATCAACGTCTTAATTTAGAGAAATGATTCACACTTTTTACAAGAGGATATTTTCTACGGATTGTTTATGGAAATCTGTATTTATTTCGTCTTATTTTTAAATACAGAGGAGTTGATTTAAGTTTCAATACCGTAATCCCTAGGTAGTATGAATTGTGACCACCCATGTCTAAGATAAAACAAAAGTGCGAGTCTCTTAACATACTGAGATGCTTTTTATATGAATCCGACTGATTATTAATTATAATGATTTCATATATATTAAAACGTCAATTAAAAATTAATCGTTCCAATTGCAGTGTTGTAAAATAGTTAGCTTATCAAAGTGTAACGAGGGAATGGTCAATACCATTCGGAAAATCGTCACGTTCCGGCACGCTTCGGTATTACTTTAGGTATTTGGAAATTTAATCAGACCCATTTCTAGCGAGCTATAACCACTTGTCAGATCTATTGCTAGTATTCGTAGACAATTTAGATAACGTACAATTGGGTCTGAGTTACTCCGAGACAGAAAAGGGATTGAATGTCAATTAGATTTAAAAGTTTTTACAAAAATATCAAAATCTAAAATGTTATTCATTAAGTTTAAGATGTTGTTTGATAAGCAGCACTGTCATCTTTGTTACCCGACTGCGTCAGAAGGAGGGTAATGTTTTTCAAGTGTATGTATTTATGTTTGTTTGTTTGTATGTATGTCCATTTGTTTGGCACGCGCTACAGCCCAAACGGCTTGACGGATTGTGACGTATGACATATCATTAGAATCGTCTCAGTTTGCTGAGTGACATAGGCTATATGAATTTAAAAAATGGCACCTGGAAATAGAGAAAAAAGGGGAGGAGGGATGACTCTTTTTACTATTACAACAATATCAAATCAAGTGAAAGCTAGTAAATAGACCAATCTAAAAATATATGTATTATTATACTTTTACTTACCTATTTTGACAAAAATCATAAAAACGTAAAAATTAAATATATATCATTATGAACAAAAATTTAGTTTTAAGCAGTTGGGTTTTTCGTTTTTATGTTTTTAACGATGTCACTATGTGTATGTTTAATAAAGATGCTTAGAAACCAGACTACTTAAAAATAATAAACTGAAAATGGAAAATAACTACTGCAATAACAAAATATATAAAAACAGAAATTATATACTACTAGCATCTCGCCGCGACTCCGCCGGCTTAGGTCATATACCTCGTTAAAAAGTATCTTATGTGTTAATCCAGGCCATAAACTATTTGTGTACCAAATTTCGTCTAAATCCAATCAGTAGTTTTTGCGTGTTAGACTGACAAAGACACATACATTTTTACAAATTTTCACATTTGTAATAGGTGAGAAGTAAAATAAGTTTTGTTAGTTGTTTCTGTAATAATTCCTTTTTTCCTGCCTCCAGCATCTTATATATTATGATACATACATAAATACGCTCGAACAACAATACCCTTCTGACGCAGTCGAAAAAAAAAAAGTTTTACTAATACCAACCAATACTATCTACGCGGACACAAACGTCATCAACAATTGCATAATATTATTATTTCAGCGTAAAGAAAATCATCATAAACTATTTTGATCCTACAATTTAAACAACAAAATACTCGTAATGCCTAAATCCAAAGTCATCTAACTTTACCAACTTTACAGCTAACAGCGCAAATTAAGGTTATACATACATACATTCATCCCTTAAACTACGATCATATATTTTCATGATCACATGAAATCCTTCAAGCAAAGAAAATGCTAAAAGCATATATCTACCCACGAATAAACGTGGCGTAGAATTAAATTATTCATTACCTCTAACAACATAAGTAATTTTTTTTTCAAAAACAAATTTATTATTAAATTGGATGTAACAAAATATTAACTAACTATTTTAATAAAATGTATAAATAATGTAACTTAAATGTAAAAAGAAACAAATTGCCAAATTAAATATTAAAAGCTGCGTCCAAGTTTTACATTTTACAACATAAGTTGTAAAATGCCTTGCGAAATTCACATGTTACTTTTTGGATTAGGGAGGATTAATTCCTTGCCTTTTCAAAGGACAGTGTGACAATGAGAGGCAAGAGTCCAAGAACTTGGAAGTTATTTAATTTACCCACATGTAAAAGTTTTAAGAGTACATTGCCCTGTTTATTTGATGTAATTCCCACTTATTCTATATAGTGGTCAGTGTATTAGAAAAGTTTTAATCCATGTTCAATAGGGTCAGCTTATGTAAATAATATAAACTAGTAACATTGTTAAAAAATTAAAACAAAAAAACCGACTGCTTGAACGACTTTTTTGTTCATAATGGTACATTTAATTGAATACTCAATAGGAGTTTTCGTCAAAATAGTGCATTAAAAGTATTACAATATATATAATTTTAGAATGGTCTATTTACTAGCTTTCATTTGATACCTATATTGTCGTGGTAATAAAAAAAGTGGTCACTCCCCCCCCCCTTTTGGGTCCGGTTCTTTGGGCCTCACATCTAAGTGCGTGTCTATGGTACCTACATCACCAAAAACCCTAAATAGCGCTATGAAGTACAGCGTAGTAACTCAATATGTTAGTAGGTATTTATTTAAACCTTTCAGTCTGCCTTATACATTTCCTTGGTTTTCATGAGTAATTCAAACATCAGTCGAAGAGGCACACATGTGCGCATAACATAGCGCACCATATTTTTACATTTTCGAAGCGCTGTCAATAGAAAATGCTGAGGCAACATGATGTTAGACTATTTTTCCGCGTTCCTTCTCATAGTTTTTAATCCAACAATTCAAGTCAAGTATGCACTTAATATATAGTTTTTTAAATCATAAAAATTACTACAAAAGTCATAACCCTAGATGTCTGCCTCTCCAATTATTTGTCTTTACAGGATGACTGTGATCATCAGTCCTAGAGCCAGACATGTGCGCATCATATAGCACAGCTTTTTTTAACATTTTCAAAACGCTGACTATAGACAACGCAGCGCCACTATGTTGGCAGACGAGGTCCTTAATATTTGTTAGGGTATAATAATGGTTATAAATAACGTCTGCCACGTGTGCTGATTATATAGACATTATGCTCGCCAGTTCCCTAACCAATACTTGCATAACGTTCATTCTTATGTGCGTACATAAGTACACACATATAAGTACATGATAAGCACAGATCTAGTAAATCCCTCGCAGTAATGACATTATATTAAACTCCATAACTAATAGTTTCACTTAGAAAAGAAAATATTGCTTGTAACATAATCATTGCAATTATATTACAATTATAAGTAATAAGAAACTTTCCTCGACACCCGTGATTGATGTCAGCGCGAGTAATTAAATAGCGTTTAAATGAAAAGTCATAAACTAAAGTGTAATTAAGTTTTATTTTATTAGTTCCATAATAAATACTTCGATATATAATTGCGACGGCCAGGTAGTAGATCTTTATTACGCGACTTTTAACAAATCTTTATTTATTTAATTTTAATTAATGATAAAGTCAAATTAACTAAACTATTGTGCAAACAAAACTACCGACTACTTAAACTTAATTAAATCAAAGGGAAAACAAAACTACAATGTTTTTTTTCAAATAGACATTACATATTATGGGTGCTTAGTAATTTCTATGATTTATGAGATTATTTTTTATTGATCGGTAAGAGTCAACACAAACCACTGGGCTATTTGCACTTCTATAAATGGTTTATCCAACACCTTCTTTTAATCAAACATTTCATACATCCATTTGTCATATATAATACTAAAATGAAGTAATCAAGCACACCGGACAAAAGATTGTGATCAGGTTCAGATAATGCAAGCCGCTATAGACAAATTTTAATGGAAACGTCACAACCACTCATCTCAAGGGCCTTCAGAAAGTCTATAGATAATGGCTAATGGCTTCAGCAGTCCACTAAGTAAATCGATTAGATTCCATTTGCTCCAATTGAGATTATTATTCTAAATCAATTACTCGGGGTCCCCTTTCAGTTGTAATACTTTGCGCCTATAAAATAGGCCTCGATTTGAATAGACCGCTAAGGCTATTTCAAAAGGCGTTGGGATTTTTGATAATTTTAAATCAAAGGGAAATATTTTACTCGTCAATTTATGAAACAGATAACCTATTCGAGTTAGATCAAGTGTAAAACCAAACATAAATAGAGTAAGTTTAAACAAAACTATCTGAACTGACGTCGCGCGTGGAAAAGTATAGATATATGTACCACAATCTAGTTTTCAAAGTAAATTGCTAAAAGCTATTTGTGTAAGTTTCGCAGCTGGAATGCTGGTGCAGAATGCTCTAAACTTAACAAATAAAGAGATACTTGTACGCTAACATAAATTATGTTAAAGAACAAACCCCGCGTTGGGCGCCAACACTTTTATTTCCCGATTTTTTATACAGAATTATACGGTGAATTAGAAGTGCAATGTAATCTTAAGGTATAGATTATTTTTTTATATTCTAAGTAAATCAATGAAAAGTTTATAAACGAATTAGGAATACTGGGAAGCAATTTCTTGGTTGCCATGTATGTATACACTAAGGAGATCACAAGCACCCATAACCAGAACAAAAATCTTTATTCAGCATTCGATTGCTCGTATCGTATCCGGTATCCTTATTATGTGAGACCGGTAGGGGAACCGCTTAGCCACGCGAGTCATTCAAAAGCCAAAGTTCGAGTCGAGTTAGCCATAAGCATTAAAATATAACCTATTATATTATTTAAACCGACTCTATGGAGTTCCACATAGCAGCGATCTTAGTATAATACAAAAGGATTATGGTTTAAGCACAGTTCATTCACATACTAACAGTTATTTAATTTACCAAAATATCCTCTTTACATGTTAGTGGAAACATGTTCAAATAACGGAAGCGCAGTAAGAGAACAATACCACAGTTAAACTGCAACACGTTCTCAAAGTAAATTGCCACAAAGCTATTTGTACCCGTGGGTCCGCAGCTGCTCGAATTTAGTGAAATAATGCTTTAAACCAGTAAATACATAGACCTGGTATAACAATATGATAATATATATTCTCTCTTTTGGTCTCTACAAAAGATACAAAAGAAACCAGATGACCCGCGTGGCGGACCGGTCACCATACTGGTCTAACACGAAGTGGGTTTCCGGGTTCGATCCCCAGCCAGGCAGACATCTGAATGATGAGGTTAGATTCTGTTCTGGATCTACGTGTTTGTGTATTGGTCTTTATGTGTCCATAGTACCCACGGCATAGGATTCTAGTGTGGGGCTATAAGTGTAGAAAGCGTTTGTTTTTATTATTTTCTTGTTTTTGTAACGTACACATACACATGAAGCATAATTCTATTTTCTATGTTTTCGTTCATGATCTAGGATCAATCGGTTCTTTTCTTTGCTACTACAATGATTCCATAATCATATGTAAGAGACATATCTGTAATTAAGCAACATAATTTAAGTATAATACAGCAATTAAGTCTGTACTTCATTTTTGTTATTTTTTAAGCGCTGGTTTTAAATTTTTAAACAACAAATTTAAAAAATGTTATGTTAAAAAAAGGAACAGACAACCTACAACCTATTATATTGTGACTAACATGTATTGGCATTTATTACTAACCTGAATAGACACATTTGCAAGCTGGTTTCAAGATCTATTTAAACACTGAAGGCTTAATTGGAACATCGTATCATTATTTAAAAAGACCAATACAAGTTATAAATAAAAAATAACGATACATATTTAAAATAATAATTTTCTTTCCCTTTTTTATTATATAAAGCAGATTTTTATCATTTATAATGTTTGAATAATTTTAAAAAATGTTCTGCTCTTTAATTTCAAAATAATATTAAATAATATTATGGCTATAATTTTAAATTTTTATCTACGACATCATTCGGAGTTCTTAAGTAAAGTGTTACTTAAGAACTCCGAATGATGTCGTTAGATTCTTTCAAACATTTTTTTCTTTTTATCTTCTTGCTACATGAGTTTTTTAAACTATCGGGCATTTGCACTTGGCAGAATAGAACTTATAAACATTCTCGTTTATTCCCAATTGAATGTCAGTAATTTCTATAATTCATTCAGTATAGTCATGCAGATTACCAAGTTCTGAGACGGTGGGTGGCAAAATTTGGGAATACTTGTAAGCAAACATTGCGCAGTGAACTAAGACGGAACTGGCATACAAATGGTAAACTGAAGTTTGCCTCTTAGTTCGTTGATCCGCTATGGCAAGATTCAAAGTTTACGATTAAACACACGGCTCTGCTGTGTTCAGCTTAGTTAGTATCCGAGACACAACATTAATAGGCTTTTCATTCCCATCCCCCCACCCATATACTTCCTGTTAGCGAACTTATACACTACGACGTGATGCGGTACGTACGCGGGCGACGTGGTATCCAAACTTATTTATATATCTAGAAAGCATTTTTGACTAATCATCGTAAATTTAGATAATTTGAGTAATAGGTTCATTTCATGATTAATTCGTAGTCACTCAGCAAACATAATTTTTTTGATCTTCCATTCCTAAAAATTAATAATAGCAATTTAAAAAAAACTGGTAGATTTACCTATTTATCTTATCTCAAAGGCGTCCCGCAAAGGTCTCCGTTTCGGGTTATCTGTCTACCCAATCGAGTATTCCAATTATCTAGACTTGGTCTCAATTGAAGGTTCTTTCTACCCCCGTACGTACATTTATTAAGGCAAAGTCCTCATTTATTAATACGTTTAGGTCATTTTATTTCTTTTCATTATTACGAATATTTCCTGCCATGTGAAAGTAAAGTCCCAAAAAAAACCATTTTACTGATAAGATAAGAAGTTGTCAGTCCACGTGGCGCATTAAATTTGGGACTGTATAAAAGTTTGATTTACGAGTTCTTTTAGAATCACGCGATCCCTGCGTTTGGGCAAGTTGTTGAGTTGAGTTTGTTTAGTATTTTAAGTGGCTATCGGAAGTCATTTCGCAAGTATAATGTGGACGAAGTACATTACATTTAAACAAATAATTAGATATAGAAATTGAGGGTATGTAATTTGGAAATAATTATCTTTTCTCATCGACTTATGTAGATTTGCAGGTACTTAAAATGGAATAACAGTTAATTCTCTGTAAATAGCTAAAATATCATAAAAAAAATCAGAACACATGTGTTATGAAATTCCTTCTGACTACCAGACAAACAAGAAATTTAATAATACATACAAATTAATCAAGTATTTTGTAATAGTAATAATATAATTCCATATCAACTACATAGTTGAAATCAAAGAAAACACAAACCAAACCGCAGCATAACTTAATGACAGCCTAAAACGGATCGTATTTCAACTTTCGCTTTACTTCTAGGTCACTACTAGGCGAGACACCGCAAAGATCAAACCATTGCTCGGGTCACTGCAGGATCGACTTGAAAGTGTACATTATTATTAAGATCGCACTAATAATTTCAATTCAACAGTACTCGCATTCAAATATCGATAAAAACAATCAATTCGAAACGCTACACTTGAAAGTGGGCCTAACTATTTTACATGGTTTGCATGTTTTTGCTTACTTTTGATATAATTAATAATATCTTTATTTTACTTCAATAAAAAATAAATCTTATATTCAAATTTATATTTTTGTTTGTGTTCTTTATATTTTTCATAATAAACTAAGTTTAAAAAAGTAGACATAATTTAAAAAATTACAATGTATACCCGAAATAAAATTCTAATTAAACAGTTTTAGATAACAGTATGTAATTGTCTTTTATTAGTAGTTCTAAGTTACAAGTAAACAATTTGCCAATTACAAACCATTAAATGAAAAATACATCTAAGAATTTGAGAGAAAAGAAAGTTTCCGAAAATCCATTCTTTAACGGTTCAGGTTGAATGAATGACATTTACCTGGGTTCAATGTCCGATGCATCCAAGCAACACATCGACCGACTGGTTGAGTAATCAGTTGCCGTTTCTCAACCTGCACCGAACGTGAAGTATGGAGTAACTAAATTTTTATATAAACACATTTATAAAGTTAACTTACCACGAAACAATTGATTTAATTTTAATCACAAATTCACTATGAAACCATGAGTTTAGTGCTAATCACAAATCAATAAACAGAGGTTTTCAAATACATGTTTTTGTGCATTTATCTATGCTCTTATTACGAGTTAATTACGTTCATTGTTTACGTTTTCGTCCGTACATTGCAATGTATAATATATACAGTTCTTATACACGCTTTCTACACTCATAGCCCCACAGTAGGATTTTTTCCTGTGTCGTGGGTGCCATGTACACACAAAGACGAATACATAAACACCCAGACCCAGAACAGAAATCTAAACTCATCATTCAGATGTCTGTCTGGCCGGGGATCGAACCCGGGACCCACTGCGTGTAAGACTGGTATGGTGACCGCTCCGCCACGCGGGTCGTCAAATATATCACTAATATTGTAAAGTCGAAAGTTGTGAGAATGTACATATGTATGTTTGTTACTTTTTCACGTGAAAACTACTTATTGAGCTCCAACTTGTGACACATAGTGTATGACCTGTGTTCTGACCCTTCATAGTGGTAATCGACGAAAGTGGAAGAAGCCGCGGGTAAAAGCTTGTACGTAATAACGTATTAATAAGGTAAACAGCAATTGTTTTGAGGAAACGTAATAAACTCATACTAAAGGCACTGGTAACAGTCACGGCCAAATGTCGGAGAAAGAAAACAATATCTTTCCTACGTCAAAATATAAGATATCTAATAATCATAATGAGGTAAATTATAACGGTCAACATGTAAGATAAATAATAATTAGACTTCCAAAAAACTAAAAGGTATTGCTAACTTTTGGTGTTGCGGGGTCGAATTTTATACAATTGTAGCTTCTCGTTTTTAGTACTTTCATTTTTGACAATCCTGAGAGCAATTCAATTTAAATTAGGTTGTTTGTCTTGCCTGCACTCGTTAAGAACTAAACAAGTAACTCACACAAACAACTTACATAGTTACTTCTGAAACAACTAAAAGCAAGAACATAACCATCACGCAGCAACTCACCGCATCACCACGGAAACCCTCGCTATTAAGTTATGGTTTAAAAACTGGCAACGGGCCCCATTACTGTTTCCCAGCGATGTAGTGAAAGTGTTCCCACGAGCGCCCGCGTGGCCACACTGATAGCGGGTAATCATTAATCGCACTTATGACGTAATGAAATGTCGCATGTTACATTTTCCGGGATCAAAAGTGCCTTATGTTCATCTTGACATGACGTATACGGAGAAAGTTGGTTAGTACACGTGTGAAAACGAAATCTAACTATAAGAATTTATAGTAGTACTTTCCTAACGCCACCTTGCGTTATGTTCACAAAGGTAAACAGTATTCTATTTGTTAATGCACCCATGGACGTATGTAGTTAACCCCAGATAAGATTAGTCTTTTTTAGTATTAAAGTAGCAAAGGAGCATGCAGACCACCTGATGGTAATTGGTTAATGCCATCCATGAACATCTGTAATCAATCCTAGGTAAGATCAGTCTTGCTTGAGCTTGGCCACAGATGCACTGCTACTCTTGAGGACTAAGTTCGAATGCGTCTGATAAGTATGTCTCTTTTACGACAACCTTCAAACCCAAACGCAGCGGCACTTAGCAGTACTGTTATAAGGCAAAAATAGGTGTGGCGGTGGTCCCTTGCGGAGTCGAACCAAGGGATCTACCACCCTTAAGTAAGATATTTAAAGAAAATATGGGATACAACAGATACTGTTCCATATTTCTTATAACTTGAATTCGTTTCACTAACTTATTGATCGGAAAAAGCCTGATAAGCCTGTCTGAATATCTGCATTAGCTTGTCTGAATGCAGAAGTAATTTGGTAAGGCTGAAATTTTAGGAGTCGCCTCTGAATGCCGAATTTAAGCATAAGTTATCATAGTTATGATTGAATCCAATGATTTTACCAACATAAATAATCAAATTATTAAAATAAAATCTTTAATTACTTTATAATAATATCTAATTTAAATATAAAAAGGAATTATTTATTCAAAATCGTTCAACAGACAAATTGGATATAAGCCCGTCATAAAAAAGAAGATATTAGTTATAAATTTTGTTCCTCGAATGAGCACTTTGTATAAAATTGAATACCTAGATAATTTGTTTCGTTCGTGTTCCTTGCTTTGGGAATTATTGGTTAATTTAATTAATATTGGACAAAACGGTACCAATTTCAAAATGGTTCCAATTTTACAAGGGGATTAAGACCAAAATACATTGCTATGTGTATTTACAATTTTACATACACATAGCAATAGCAATGTTTTTTTGGTTATTATTATTTTACGGTGTTAAATACGGTGGGATGGTGGAAATCTAGGACATAGTCAGCAGCGTTTTCCTGTGTAAAATCAACACACACTGTCACCAATACGCATGCCAGGCACGGTGTTTATTGACAATAACCCCTTTAAGGCAGGCCAATGTCCAGCAGTGGAACTAAAAGGCTGATCGATAAATAAGATACTCCAACAACACTACACTCCAATACATATTAATGCGTTAGACTAGATCTATTTAAGCTTTAATTTTTTACTAGCTTTTACCCGCAGCTTCGCTTGCGTTGAAGCAATAAACTTGCACCTAATCTATAGTCAATATAATATTAATTTGAAGGCTTTGAAGTTGCTACATTATCAATTTTTTTTACAAACAATCATGTCTGCCAAAATATATTTTTATATATTTTTGTATGAAAAGTATCCAATGATATTTCTATACTCCTAAGAATATGTGTACAAAGTTTCGTGACAATCGGTTTAGTAGTTTTGGCATGAAAGCGTAACAGCCAAACTTACATTTATAATATTAGTAGGGATAAGCATAGCCTTTGCTCTATGACTAATTACCATCAGGTCAGGTTCACACGGTTACACAGTAAGCTAATCAATCGCCAGATAAAGCCTTCTCAGTGCCAAAATGTCATGGCAAAATAACTAGTTTATAATTGCATTAAGCGATTCTTTATACTGATATTTTTGTATTTACATTACATGATTAAACAAACTTTCAAAACAAAGTTTGGCTTCGCCAGCCATCTCAGAGCGCACGCCAGGCGCTAACAGAGGGTTACCGTAGACGGACACGTCTTGGTGTTCATCATCACATGATTATGTACAAGTTTGAAGACCACCGTGACTGAGCGGTCACTAAAGCAGTCTGTAGTGGGTTCCGGGATCGATCCCAGGCCAGACAAATATCTGAATAATGAATTTCGATATCTGTCTTTGGCATGGCATGAGCATACACGAACACCTAGATATTTGTGTATGCTCATGGTACCCACGACACAGAATAATCCAACAGGATTGATAATGCTATAATAATGGCTGGGTATAAGAATCTAGAATGTTCTAGGCGTGTTATATAAAATGTCTGCTATTTTAAACATGGTTAGCAAAAGCAGATTTTTAATGTATGTACTAATCATTATTAAGTCGTCTGTGTTATCAATCAAAGATTCATAGACTATTTTTACGTCTAAAATGGTTAGATTTAATTAAAAAAGTGCATTCGTTTATACACTGTGTTAACCTAACTCGGAGGCCACAAAACATTCGCTTGAAGCGTGATGCGCTCTGCGCAGCAAGTGTTAGCGATGAGCGTTAAATTTATACGACCGTTCTTATAAGATCATGAAATTTCGCTAACACTACTAACACTGAGGCCACACCCAGTTTCAAAGTTTCCGGACCATCTCTACCGTTTGCAACTGTCTCTTCACGCAATAGCTTTGAGAACGCGTATAACAAACATACAAGCATTGCAAGAACCTTGCATACTGAAGACAAATGGTATTTATTTAAACGTTAGTTGATTGAGAAACCTTTTCATTGTGTTATGTGGTTTCGTAATATTCTTTGTGATTTGCCAATACATAAAAATATCTATACATTAGAGGTATAGGATTTTTTATCTATTGTTTTATATGGCCCTTGTATTCTATTAACAGCATTTTAAGATTATGGCATTGCAGAATGGCCTCGCTCTTTCATTTAAATAATTATAATGGCAGCGTCGGGGCACCAGCGAAAGTGGTTTAGATAATTCTTAAATGAGAGGTATTATAGAATTCTATAGTATTTCAGTTAAATTTCAATGGAAGAAAGGATCTCAGCAAAAAGGTACTGTTGAATTTGATCGGTGATATTTTTTTATCACATACAAGTAGCAAACGAACATGCAGTCCACCTGACAGTAAGTGGTTACTGCCGTCCATTGACATTTGTAAGCAACTCCATATGGAACAGGGGTTCTATATGAAGTTGAATTACTTTGCTACTCCCGAAGACTAAGATAGTCGCTATAATACCGTATTATCTCGTAATAAATGTTAACTATCCTCCAGCAGTAAACCTTCCTACGCCAATGAGGAACTGAATGAAATATACCAAAAAAGCAACTTCCTACGCTAGTTGGGTCGCACACAAAAACTTGTAAAAGAATATATAGAGGATAGACGGACATAACTATAGAGGACAGTAAATTACGGCCGCAATTCCATTTGACGTGGTGACGATCGGACCGACAATTTTACGATAAAAATTTGCAAATGGAAGGTTTTAATTGTTCAGAAATTGCCACAGCTTTTACTAGCTTCCAATTGAACTATAAACTATGAATGTTACAGAGTAAAAATGTTTGATGCGTACCGTTTTTTAATCTACTTTTATAAATTTAAAAGTCATGGCCTGTAAAGGCCTATCGTATAGCTCTCATCAAAATTAGTTTAAACGTACAAGTATAGTAGATATGATACAGTAGTAAAAATAGGATTGTATCTGTACAAAATAACTGGTAAAAATCCACAGAAAAAATAATCTATAAAACATAGAGTCATTATTGTCGATATTTTCATACGTCACTACATACATAAGGTTGATTGATGGTTGACATATACGACAGACTGTCTTGCTACCAGTTGATACTCGTGGATGACACTTTTTCTTCCCATGTCCGGTATATTGAATATCTTTGTAAGAAACGAAGAACGGGTGTGGTACAAAGTTTACCAAAAATATTCGCATATATTTTCTTTATAATTCAAAACTATTGTTTATATGTTTGTTCTCTGTCTTCCGAAACCATTGATCAGATTGTGCTGGAACTTTGGTATAGTGTTCTGGGGACAGCGTTGCCAAGCGTTCAGATTAAGTCGGACATAGTTAGGCATTTTGAATACGTGCCCGGCCAAATTAGCGGTGTCCGGCGTGTCCGGATTTTGTTGGGCTTTTCAAATTTGACCAGTCACCTCGCACTCTCGAAGCGTAATTTGCGAGCGAGCGAACGCCGAGCGTTGTGGCGCTCGCCCGTATATCGTATTAATACTCAGACACAAAATCCGTAATAATTTAGAGTATTTAGCCTTTTTAACCAAATGTTAAACTGAATAGACTCTCCGGCTACTAGGTTTGACACATGGCAACCCTATCTGGGGACACCCGTGAGGATGGATCCTGGTCCAAAAAAAACAATAATAATAATCTGACATTGTAGCCTTAATAGTTCGAATATTTCCGTGCGAACACCCAAAAGTCGGTCAGTTTACGTAATATATCACATATTCCTATTAACCAATTTATGAAATGAAAGTAATTAAATTTGAACCGAACCGCGATGAATTAGCAAATTTTATAACGTCACCTAAATTAAATTACTGCGATTAATATCATTTGCCTGAACGCGCGTGGTTAATGAACCGAGAGCTACCGGTCTCCGGACGCACTATTTGTTATTGTTTCCACATTAGTTTCCACTATTCTCACTTCGATGAAATATACGATTATAATAATAACAATACAACACATTACAGGTGCTTGCGTAACATTAACACAGAATGACTACACTCACAGACATAATCAGCTAACAAAAATAATACATCAAAAGCTTGCCATAAGATATAGTCTTAATAAAAATCCACACACTCCGTACTACATTTATACTCCCCCTCCAATATTAGAAAACACTAGTCACAAAATATACTACGATCGCACGGTTCTTACAGACCATACAATATATAACAACAGACCTGACATCACTCNNNATTGCAGTACCTAATACAAACAATTTACAGTCAACAATTGTAGAAAAAATCAGGAAATACACAGAATTACAGGAAGAAATTAAAAAGATATGGAAAATGAAGACGGTTACTATAGTTCCTATAGTTGTCTCCACAACTGGAGTTATTCCAAAGCAACTATTTCATAGTTTTAAAGTAATAGATCTCCCAAAATTTACATACCTTGCGTTACAGAAAGCTGCAATACTTAATACATGTCGAATAGTCCGTAAGTTCCTTGAATTAGATTCTGATAATAATACAGTACATGAAAACAACATCACCAATCTGAATTAACACTTGGCTGTGCCCGTGTCAATTCTTATATGAATTGACACGGGCACAGCACTGGTAAATCCAGAGAGAAAAATGTATAACAAAATAATAATAAAATAATTTATTTCAGACTTTCATCCATAAATTGGTTAGTAACATTGAAATACTTAAGGCTAATGTTAGTAAAATAAAATAAAATCGAAAATAACCTAACAAAAATAAAAACTAAACATTCTCTGCTTTACATCTTTGCTGAAAGATGTGCCGGGCTCACATGTAATGCAGTCTAGTGCTTCAATATAGGACCGTCACATCTCTCCGCCACCGTCCGCAGTAAGCTGTTTGGGCTGTCGCGCACCCGCTGCCACAGCGATGCTACCCGTTTGCGGATAATGGCATGGAAGTCATCAATGCCCGGCTCCGCAAACATACCAGAGGCGCTGCAGTACCGCGACAGCCCCAACAGTGCCCTGAACGCGTTATTGTATTGGACGCGCAAGACATTGTAAGCCTTTTTCGTATACTGTATCCATAGACTGCAGGTGTAAAAGGTTTGACAGTATGCCCTGAATAGGGTCATCTTTACCTCTCTCGTACACCTTGCAAATCTACGAATCAGCATATTACTCCTGACGGCCAACGCCCTG
>MOOZ01044705.1:39052-52181 GCA_002930495.1 Cecropterus lyciades | reverse complement strand
AGAAAACGAGTTTGCATCCGTCCTGACGGTAAGTAGCCACCGTCGCTCGTAGACAGTCGTTACTAACACTGGATAATATTACCACAGATGAATTCACGTATCATTTATTTGAAAATAAAATTGTTCAATTCAATTCAATTCACTTCAATTCATTTATTTGCAGGAAAAGGTTACATTAGGTCTTTAGATTACATTTTTATCGATCGCTTATCCTAACCAATAAGGTATGCAAATACATTCAAATGTCAATGATTATTACAATTGTTTATTACAAAATATCTCATCTACAACGATTTCTAGTCCTATGCATGAATGTGATATGAAATCTCACTGCCACCATAACTCCAGTTCAAATTGTGTAGCTGAAGTGCCAAGCACTTCTGTTTGAATAGGCATTCCGTTCAGAACAACCTAGTTTCTCCTATCAAAGGCTAGCTCCTTGGTACAAGTGCATCAATTCACGCCACGATCCGTAGGTGTGTTCTCCTAACTACGGTTAGGGATGTGATAACAAACGAGCAAGTAAGTAGTAAAAGTTAAAAATAATAATAAGGACGGATTTGTATTATACGGTGAAAATAAATATAAATCAATGCTTGTATGTTTGTCCTCTGTGCGTTTCGAAATAATTGATAAGACAGTGATGAAACTTTGGTAGGGTGTTTTAGAATGGTTCGCGAAGGTTCCTGGCTCTAAAAATCTATATATGTATAATAAGTTGTTTGATAAAAATTGATATTGATTAAACAAAAAAACGTTTTATTAGTTTACGTTTTTGTTTTCATATTCTTTATACATAAATATAACGAAAAAGTATTAGTATATTTTAAAAATTCTACTTATTGTTAAAAAGAAATACATTTTTTCACTTGTTTAAAGAGCCTTATTCTTACATACATTTTATGTCACATTAGTTTTTTATGATATATAAGTAATGAAAGTATATTACAAACTACGTGTAATGCATGATGTACCTATTTTTGTATAGTAGCTATCTCTGCATTAAAATACCGCTTACAGCATTTAATCGGGTAGAAGTAAGTAAAGAGTGGATCGGAATCACTCGATCCTTCGCCGGTAATTGCTTCGGTGTACGGGAAAAAATGAGGCGAATATTCTGAACTTGGCCAAAGGTTTTACATTTTGCAATGGCATTCACGAAGGATTTTGTATTTCCACTCACGCCTGTGGAAATTGGAGGATCCAACTTTTATGGATGTAGTTTACAAATTCTGGTATGTTAGAATTTGAGGAGTTTAAGTAAACATGGTAACATTTTTGTTTTTTGTTTTTCTTAACTAGAATAATATTTATGTCAGATCAAATTGTTCAGTTTTAATGCGAGGATTGAGGATTCGTGTTGATGCTTTAACAATGTTACTTGTTATAAAATTTATTTATTTACTTCTTTTTAATCGGTTGCGTCAAAGTAGTAAAATAACAATGTTATAATATAGACGTATTGTACTTGCCTATTTACTTATTTTCTATGGTACCCATATTTTTATGATAACAAAAATCCTACCTTACTCCTCTTTTTTATTATAGCAAGCGCATTATATAATTATAAAAAGCAAAATTTAAATTTACAAAAAATCCCACGACGGTTAAAATGTAATTGAAAAAACCCATGGGTTCGGGTTTTTTCAATTACACTGCATCCAAATCGGACTAGTAGATTTGGCTTTACACAAATAAATATTTACTGTAGCGCCCCCCGGTAAGTGCATCGTAGAACATATACAGGAACATGCGCCAATCAAACCAGATCCAACCATTACTGAAAACTTCATCAACATTGCATCCTCATCATCCCAAATGTCGTCACCGTTCCTACGCGGGTAAAAATTAGAACGACGCGGTGAACTTAATGACATGCATGTCTGTCATGTGTGATGTGTATGCCGGCGTCCCGCATTAGTGAGGAGCGGTCCTTGGTAGTGGGACACCAAAAGGGTAACTAACAAACGGACATTCCATCCGTCTTACACGTAGCAGTCACTATAACTCCGGTATTCAGAGATGGCCGATATCAAATAAAATTGGAATCCTATTGAAGGTTCAAAAATGCGACCCTACCTTTTAGTTGGAACGTACATTAATTCTTTACATACAGACAGGCTGTCAAAGGCTACATTTTACATCGAAAATATTTACCTACGTAGAAATGAATAAACAGGCATGGTGGAATAAGTGGCTGAAAATCGGACTTACGCAACTTATTAAAAACACATATTGTAAGGGTTTAGCTTAGTGATACCCTTTAAGAAATTTTACGAATTTTCAACCTGCATACAATCAATTTTGAAATACCTGTCCAGTTAGCACCACCCGGTTTATTTTCACTGGAATAGCTGGAATATATTCTGGTGCAAAGTAATCAACGAGGGACCAGTTACCGTGTATTTGCATATCGGAAATATTGTTGCGAAGTTACTAACTGCTCTTTTTGAACGGTTTTTCGCTAAATCTGGTTATGATAGGTAAAAATTAAGCTGGTTAAAGCGAAAGAAATATACTTCTAATGCAAAAAGTTCAACGCTGTGGTCTTCTATCCGGTTTCGGTAGTGGATTCGATTCCCGGTCAAGCTAACATTAAGTAATGAATTTAGGTTTCTAATTATTATATATCCTGAGTACCCTTGTGTCCATAGAAGCCACATAAATGACATGCTGTTTTTTTTTGGTATTATATTATATGGAAGTACCAAACGAGCATGCAGTCCACCTGATGATAATTGGAAACTGCTGCCCTTATGGACATACGTAAGCAACGAGATTACCTAAGGAGAGCCACAGATGCGTTGCTACCCCTGAAGGACTAAGTTGTAACGCCTGGGACAAGTATATGTATCTCCCTTACCACAGAACACAACAATGAATAACACTGCTGTTATTAAGCAGAAATAAACGAAAAATAATATGTGAAAGAATGGTTAATTGTTCAATTTGTGATTATTTATAATTAAGTTTAAATAAAGTAAAAATACAGGAAAATCAAAATTGCGGTTGAATTCGTAGTAGAACTCTCCAATAAAGCTTCGAAGACCATCCGTTAATAAATATCGGAAGGCAAATAATAAATTTACTTTATTATCATATTTTTACTTTATATATCCGTAGAGAGCAAAGATTACAAGCACGTCCCACAACCACAGTTATTTTACAAAGTATTAGAACCTAGTATTTATAACCGAAATGTCGATACCGTGTCGTAAAACTGCTGAGCGAGAGCATATACTAGAGAGCGAGGTAACTTTTACAAAGAAATTTTGGTTTTATTTAGTCGTTGGTACAAAAGCTTTCACTGAAAATCTATGGTAACTGCGGTTGTATGGCATATTTGCTGGAGCAAACTTTATCACAGTTCTATTACTGCTGAGTGGAAGGCAATGCTCGACCAAGCTATGTCAAATGTTTTTAAACCGCCCTTGTCAAGTTTTAACGACTACTATACAATGATAACCAACGGTTTTACACGTCCTTCGAAGCACGAGGGTGTATATAATATAAAATTAACAAGCACCGTCCAACCCTCAACCGTGCCCGACTTTGCAAATAAGAGCAATAAAAGCGTGGATATGCTTCCATCTAAATAATTGATCCTATTTCGTTTGTTGAATACAATCGAAGCAGAAAACGAGCATGTACTCCACCTGACGGTAAGTGGTCAGTGCTGCCTACCGACAATTGTAACCTACTTCACACAGAATAGGGGTTCTGTCTGAAGTCAACTACAGATGCGTCGTCATTGGTAAGAACAAAGGTGGTCGCCTTAATTTAAGTCAACCGACATCCACACCCTTTCAACAAAACTCATGAACTGCTTTACGCCAGAAATAGGTTTGACGGCAGTACCTCTACCATATTGGAAGAAAGACAGTTTTAATCGAGGGCAAGGTTACCCGACATGTTGGCCTGAGACTGCAACATGTTGAACTAGTACAGCTGCAACTATTAAATAAATCGTTCCAATCGGTATCGGCATCTTACTAAGCTTCTAACAGCATTACATTGCCGGTGCATCTAAGTAATCACTTGTAATATATATGTTCGGTCAACAGGGGTTTTCACAGATAGTGATCATTAGTAGTTCAATGTTTTTGCATTTTTTAAAGCTTTTAAAGTTAAACTTTGTCCAACGGCTTAAATTTTTGGTCTATCTGGCGCATGTCGCACTAACTCGGCTGCAGGGTAGAGAAAGTGAAAGACGCTCTAGGATTATGTACCCAAAAATTACAAATCCCGTCTACGCTATTTTTTTATTTTATTTTTATGTATATTAAGTTAAAATATAATACATAATTTAAATGACAAATCGAATAATGTTCAGATTTGATGACAATGGCTGAAAAAAGCATCACTTGCATCATGGTTTCATAAAATCATACATAAATATTTTAACATGCCTTGTAAGCATAGCTAAAGTAACATAGTCAATGTCAGTAAATGAAGTCTGAAGTTACAATGCCTAGCGGGACTTAGTGTCAGATCTGTAAGCTGGACGAGGTTCCCGCTAATGTTCAGTAATTCGCTACAACTAATTGGGTTGTACCAATTACATTACAGGTCCCATGACACGCGTATTACGGATAAGTAGATAACTGGATTTTTGAAAATGTGAGATTTCGTAAAATAGAACTCAGTAAAGGTCAAACTTTAATTGGTTAATTAATAATTCTACTGATGAATATTGTTTTATATTATTGGTTAATATCTTATTCCCGCGGCGCTGCCAGCTACAACGACGTTAATCACGGGAATGATGATCCCATGTGTTAATTCAGGTCATAAACTATCTGTCTGCCAAATTTCAACATCGTCACAAACTTTCGCATTTATAACATTAATAAGATGTTAATAATAACCTCCTTTGGGAAATTGGTTAATGATAGGTTTGGTTTTTCTACATTTATAGAACCACATATGTGATACGTAAAGATAACCAATCAATCAACTAGGCCCAAAACGGAGATATACAATTTATTTTTTTGTATTTAAAAATGCCTCTAAACCTACAAGTTTATTTCTACCAAATTGGGTGTTGAACCTAAAACAAAGTAACCACGTATACGTGTTATTACGTAAGTTATTAACCCATGTAATTAACTTCATGTGATGCAAAATATGTAACAAAGGTCTTAATAATTATTATTAAAGTGTTTATAATCAAACTTGGGTAGTATTTTTTTTTAAGTATGGAAGTACCAAAAGAGCCTGCAGCCCACCTGATGGTAAGTGGCTACTGCCGCCCATGGACATCTGTAATCAACCCTAGGTAAAATCAAAGTTACACCTAAGGCTAGCCACAGATGCGTTGCTACCCCTGAGGTCTAAGATGGAATACCTCAGAAAAGTATGTCTCACTTACTTCACCAGAACACAGCAGCGCATAACACCGCTGTTATTAGGCAGAAATAGGTGTGGCGGTGGTGCTTCCGGAGTCGAACCACAAAGAGTTCTACCACCGTCAAATTGATTGAAAGTATGATTTGTATATGTACAGTGCATCATCGTCACACTAATTTCTGCCTCATAACAATAGTGATAAGCACTGTGTTCTGGTCTGAAGGGTGTAGTGAGGGAGACATACTTATCCGATGCGACCCAACTAAGTCATCAGGGTTAGTAACACATCATAGGCTAACCTCAGGTAACACTGATCTTATCTGAAGTTGATAACAAATGTCCTGCTGCTCATTTGCTACTATTATATAAAAATATATTCATTGTAACTTAAGTTACGTAACTTTCATAGAAATCGAATATAACAATCGATATTTGAAATTATTTCTGATGCTAAAAGTAGAGTCACAAGTTAGCATACTTAGCTAAAGTTAGCGTGAGGGCGACGTAAATCCGACAGGCGAGAGTCTCACCGTAACTTGGCTAAGATGGTACCGGTAACTCAGGTCCAAGTGAATTAAATTATGGCCCCCGAGCCCTTCCCATGGCCTATTTAAGGATATTAAGAGATTTCGCTTCGCTCTAAATATTCCTTGAAATATTCAAGTATCAAACATTTGGGTAATTTTATATACGGTTTATCGCGACGAAAATTGTTCTGAAATAAATGCTTATACACATGCAAAACATATTTAATGGCATCCTCAAAAGCGGATAAAAATATGAGGGATTCTTAATTTACACCCATCTCTATTTCTGCGTAAAACACGTCTTGCGTTTCGGTGTGGTTGCCGGCAAATTTTATATGCAACGAATCTGTAATTGACTTCAGATAGAATCATGAAGTTGCTTACATGTCCAAGGGCGGCAGTGAACACTTACAATTAGATGGACTGCACGCTCGTTTGCTACTTCTATATTATAAGAAAAATCCTATTCCGTCCCATTGAATAATCTTATTAATCTTCAGAGTTGTTTAATTTTTCGTCTGTTAAAATGTATATATAATTTCTTATATATTTTTTTACCTTAAAAACAACAGTCTAATCGATTATTAAAGTCATGTAAGTATTATACAATGGTACATATTGGTTAAACGTAAGATGAAATGAGGGCAGTGCAAGCTCGCTGCGAGGTAGTTATAAAAGGTAGTTAGACCACGCTCCATTTGGATTTAGCGCACAAAGATAAACGAAAATACATAGTGTGTGTTACACTCTAACACTAGAACCTAGAACAAACTGTTTGTTTAGAATTTAGACGTTCAAGTGACGTGACACTTATCGCTTGGGATAGTGTGAGTTTATTGTGGAGTAGGTGAATGACTGAAAGAATGAAACCTAATGAAGCTAGTGAACCGGGTGCAAATCATGATAAAATTGATTATTAATATGCATGTTTTTAAGCCTTCACCCGAGTGGCTGCAACAACACTAGTAACGCAATGGTTTCTATACCGATCCGGAGATAGACACATTCGATTTCAGGTAAACCTGGTTTTGGGTAAATGGTCCTTGGGTTTTGGTGTTAGTTTTGGTGTTTATACTCGTGTTTCGTTGTATCCATCTTATCCACCAACCATTACTGATCCCAGCGTAGGGCTATAAAATTACTCTTTTACGTAAACTATCATGAAAAGCAGTGAAATAAAATAAAGTCATCTCCATAATATTCTTCAAAGTATATAAATACTATCACCCTGTTCTTGAAAAAATGTGATAAAATTAAACCCTGATCGTTCTTAGATAAGGTCCTGTACTTGATCAATATGTTATACTTCAATCTACATCCCAATCGTACTGAAGATAAGACCCGTAACAAATAATACATTAGTAAAAACACAAATAAAATTGAAACGCTCTATTTCCTTTTGTAGAAAGTCACACTGGTTACGTCAACACACCCTACTTATATTTCTATCTAACAAATACACTTACGAGTTTAAAGTGGAGCGGGTGTATCATCGAAGAAAATCCTCGCCCGAAGGCCTTAAAAATGGTTTCGATTCATATCGAAACACCTATCTCATCTGTCGTACCAACATATACGATGTTCGCCTTTACCTCATTGAAATAGAGCTGAGAATTGTTTCGTCGGCCTGTTACATTGCCTAAATCGTTTTAAAATAGGAGATTCAGCTCTAAATTGGGAGTAACAGGGTGAAAAATCGTCGGAACGTTACCTGTCCGAAACGTTCGCATTTAATAGTATTATCCGAGCAAATTGAAATGCGAATGCGAGCTGGCTGGCCAGCGTTCGCGCAGAATAATAACATGCATGATGAAAAGATATCGTGTTTGGATGTAAAATTCGTTGGATCCGAATAGGATTCTATACCATTTCTACTCATTGTCCCATGCGAGGATTACGTATCGGAATAAGCACACAAGAAATGGCAAAAACAAATAGAACACATTTAAATTTATCAGGAATGAATTCCGGGCCCCTTTCCGAAGCAAACCAACTTACCAACTGAACCATTATGATCCGTATATAAGTTGTGAACGTGAAATTCTTGCAGAAGTTTATTTTTCGTCTAAGTCAATGCCATGATCGTTAATCTCATTGAGGATTTAAGAGAAATAATCCCAAACACTTAAACCTGTTTAATTAAGAACATAATGCTGAAAAATTAAGATTAACTCAAAACGTGAATATATCGTATCTTAGAATTGCGTCTCCAAATTTGGACACAAAGAGAAAATAGAAAAGTTTAAACTTGTAAGTAAAAATATTCTTGTATCTTTCCGAAGTAAAGATAGAAATACTTCTCGAAAATTTATTTGCGTGCGGATAACAAAATGGCGCAGATCTGTCGGCGCTACTTAAAAATAAATAGAAGCAACGCAGAATGGAAAATCTAATGAATCGGAGTTGTTAAAATTACATCTTCGTTATAAACAGAATACAGATATCTAGGTTTGATGAGATGGATATACATCCGACTGGTGGATAAAACTGTTTTACCGAAACAAGGCACCTTATTTGATTGCCTATAGAATCTAAAATTTTGTGTATCATTTGAGTTTTATGTAATTAATTCATAGTGTTTAAATGGACATTTTCGACGACGATTTCAGCGCAAACAACCTGAAGTTGTTACAATTGCTCGTTGGTCGTGTTGGACTTTTATAAGGATTGACAAACGATGAATAAAATGTCCTAAGATGCCGTCGAGTTGGTCTTGGCACATCAGGCACATTGGCATCGGGGTCTTCCTGTATAACATTACGACCACTGCGGTCACCAACCCCAATTACATTGGCAGTGACTATTGGTAACAACCTATAGAACAGGACTGTATCCAGAAGTGGAACTCAAAGAGCTCATGGATGCATGATGGAATGTTATTAAAAGTAATTTTTTAATAATATTCTTGGAATCTATCACGATTGAGTATAATAACCAAAGGATTTCCATACTCAACCAGGCGAACTGATAAGACATACCCGGTAAAAGACATTTGGGACCTGAAGAAGAAGATTTTATACGAGTCATCAAGCGACTCGTCAAGCAAAAAAGTCAATGATTTAGATAAATCTTATGACTAGTCTTATGTTACATGGGATTTGATTGGAATTTTTCACTTTTATTTTATAGACGTGTCAACTCTGTAGTGATTACTTAACATCATTTAAGATACATGACGTTTGCGTCTTTCATACCCCCAAAAGGTTAGGGATCAGTACTTTTTTATATGGAAATGAAGAGATTCCTTATAAATTTACTAGGATATCCTCCATAATTTAAGGAAAGTTCAACATCTTAAGTCACGTAGCGCTTGGGGTCAATTAGGAAATTCGGACCCAAATTTGTATTAAAGTTGCATCACTAAGTCACCAGGTGTTCCCAACTTTTGGGTCAAACTGACCGCTTGACCTTAGCTCACAAACGAATTTAGTTTGGTAACAAATTAGTTTTTGGTCGATCGCCGAATGTTGAGCATCGATGACCTTATGGCGATCAGATTTTGTATTTATTTGTTTACTATAGCAGTTTTACAAATAATTATTCTGAAATATATTCATTACGTAATATTATTTTTTAGAACAAAATCCCTCTGCCACAGGGAATACGAATAATGGACATTATGAGACAATGATTGAAAAAATAATAATTTCTAAGCTAACTCTAATGGTCGTAGACTCATTTGGCTTCGGCTTCCGAGGCACCACAGCCATACCAATATCTGCCATAAAACAGCAATGTTGAAGATGGTGTGAATGATTTGTTAAGAGAGATAGAGAGTGGGCGTCATGCTCGTTTGCTACTTCCATACTACAAAAAAAAAAAAACTTAACCGAGGCGTTCCAACTTAGTCCTTCGAGGGTAGAAACGCATCTGTGGTTAGCCTAAGATAAGACTCATCTTATTCAGGGTCGATAACAGATGCCAAATACTATCAGATGGACTGCATGCTCATTTAATGGAAGTATTACTATTATTATTATTTAAAAAAAGATACTTTTCAGATCAGTGTTATGTACGATCTGATTATTTAGAAGACACTTAACAGTTGCCGCTTCTTAACCGCTAAGGAAACACGTTGGGGATTTCGAATCGTTTGAAATTTAAGCCTAAACAACAGTTTCTGCGGAGTCATCTCAATCGAACTCCAAACATTTGAGGTTCCACAAAAACTGGTAACAGTAAGTATCAGTTAAACTAACAGTGAGTCCAACTTCTAGTTACTTGGGTCGCGGTTACATGCAAAAACAAGTCGCAAAAACTTGTGTTTTACCGATAAGTTGCTTTGCAAAGTTGCAATTTTGCGACAAATTAGATGTCTATACAAAAAAATGAAACTTAATATTATTTAAAGGTAAATACTCTAGGAACTCTCCATAGATTAGCTAAAGTGGCACCACTGTCACAAAAATTGTAATATACTGTAAAGGCATTAAACTGTCACCTAATAATGAATATGTTATTGACTATACACTAGAACCGTGTTTTTCAACCTGTGGATCGCGGTCCCCCAAGCGATGCCTCAGTAAGGGAGTTGCGAGATAGGTGGAGAGAACTAGGTACTTCGATAAAACAGTAAAATAAAAATTAAAAATTTAAATTAAGAAAAAATTTACAAAATGGTACTAGTTATGTTACGTGTTTTTTTTGATACTATCGTCGTGTCATGCATAAGATTGAATAACACTGCTAGGTGACTCAATTCCAGGAGCAATTGCGATGACTTAAAAACATACAAAACTAGAAATACTAATAATATGCAAAGTCGCAAAATCACTTAATACACATTGAAAATAGTCGAAATGTCGTGCAATAGCGATCACGAATCCATCCTTATTATTAAGTTTATACGTGACCAATCTGTCAGGGGTTGCCGACGAGGGTCATGGGGTCTAAGGGAACAATAGTTGGAAATTGTATGGGAAGCACACACCCCTGGAGTAATTAAAGTGGTACTGCTAATTAATTAAGATGTCATTAACTAAAAATAGACATACATCTTTTATTTTGGACAGTGCATTTAATACTACTTTTTTCAAGTTTTAAAATGACGAAGAGATAATTAAAAAACCTAATTAAAAAAAAACTTTCATGTTTTATAACTTTGTAAATTACTGTATACTTAGTAGGTGGTAAAATTAGTGTAGTTCGACCGGGGTGGTACCACCGTCACAATTTGTTGCGTTTCTCTGGGTGTGGTTGCTGGCTTATTTATATTTGAAGCGGCCATCTTAGTCCTCGGAAGTAGCAACACATCTATTGACTGACTTCAAGTTTTGATGTCTATGGGCGGCATCTGATAAAAAAAGTTTAGAAAAGTACGTTTCAGCTGTATAATCATTAATTATTTCTCTGAACAGTGTGTATATTCGATACTGCTGCTACAAAGTTATCGATCTAAGTTTACGTTTTGATAAGAAATGTAGGAATTGGCACACTTAAACCATGTATGCCAAAGGAACCGTATATGAAGGAGAAAAGAGCTAAATCTCTATACAAATCAAAAAACAATTAACACGACAAGGTACCTTTAAAATGTTTTATAAACAAACCTACAAAAGCTTTGTTATTTTGTTTTTTAAATCGTATAAGTAGATCTACGCGTATGTCACGGGAAATAAAAATTCAAGAATGAGTTTCGAACTGGTCAGTTTTTTATTAAAAGCACTAATTCATATAAGCTTTTATACTTTTATGTTAAAGTTAAATTAAGTTATAAACTTAAGTAAGTTCCTTAAAAACCCGCTGTGGAAATTATCACCTGTTATTATTGTAATTGTATTTGGTGTTCCATATAAACCCCGTGGGTACTGGGTAACAGTGATCATTTATTTTCAAATGGAATACATACGTTACGCTACTACACTACACCACTCAAAAAAAAACAATAGGAAAACAATATCTTCTGAGAAACAGTTTAATAATCAACTTCGACGGGAACTCCTATTATAAATGGGAATCATTTCATTTAAACGCAACCGTCTATAATATCAATCAAACTACAAAATAAACTGCTGAGTTCGAGGAATTTAGATTTCAACACATACATTTCCTCTTCAAAGAAAAAAATACTAACTGAAATACTTGAATACGTGAAAATAGAAATTAATGAAAGCTTATGCATTTTTCTCCATTTATCTTAGTCCTTTTTAAACTGTGTAAGAGTGTAAGTGTAAAAAAGTAGAGAAAGTAGTTTTAGTCTACCATTATATTAAAATGTTATTTATATTCTTACACAAATGTTTATACAGTTATGTATACTAATTTTAAGAACTTAGTTAGATTATATATTATAAGTATGATTAAACAATCGATTAAATTGTCAATTATTAATTTCTCAACCTATAATGACGTCCAATCCAGCTAACTTTGATAGTAACTTTATAACTAGTACTATAAGTACTAAGAGATCTTTAACATTGAACATATTAAAAAATTGTAAACCTTTCAGCACTCACATTTCATTTCCATAAGAAAAGATAATACCAATGTGGCGCGAATCCGCACGTTCACGTGTATTCAGCCCCTAAATATATTGAAATGAGTGTGTGCAAAAGGATTATAGGTAATGATACGCAAACGCACGTATAACAACCGTGAAATTACGAGTGGGACTGAGCTCCTGACGTAACGAAACGATGCGGTATTCCCATGACGTGGAGGTATTAGATATTGTATTTTGACTCGTAATAATCAGAGTACGTTGATATGATATTCGGACATTCTCGTTCGCTTATTGGAAGACGATTAATTTTAAAGAATACAAACAAATATTACGAGAATTTAATCAATGACATTTGTCATTATAATTTAGATTTTGATATATTTTACGATTGCTTTTATTTTTTATTTTTCTGTATTAAAATTAAGCAGTCGGATTTTTCTTTCTAAATTAATTTATTAAATTTTATCATTTGTACTGCTAGCCAAAAATAAGAGAAGTTAGCTAGCGCCCTGCGAGCGGGTGCGCCCAGTTCATATAGGTAAATACAGACCTAACCTTTATTCACTTCTATATAACTTTACAAAAGTTTTGTTAATTCTGCTGGAAGTTGAATTTACGTTTGTATTTATGTTTAAGTTTATGCTTTCGTGCAAATTTATATTTACGAAGTAAAAATAGTGATATTATGTGAAGACAAACATAAGTGTAACATCACTAAAAAGAATATGTTTGGCAAACAAATAGAATAATAATAATTTTAAAGTCATAAAATAAATAATTCTGAAGTCGGCACTCATATATGTATATACTT
>MOOZ01044705.1:21035-31120 GCA_002930495.1 Cecropterus lyciades | reverse complement strand
GGGGGGGGATAAGGGTTATTCGGGTCTCGAGGGTACCCTCTTTGCCCGGGCAGTTCACAAGGGGATTCGAACCCCTTGGTACTATAATATTGCTTCACTTCAATTAAAATATTACAATGTAGAGAGGCAATATTAAAGTAATACCAACCCCACTGTTTAGTGGGTGGTGCGGTGTACTTCGGCCATCGCCGAGCTAGAGCCACTGTCCCCCTGGTGGTCGGAGGAGAAGTTGCTTATGTTTTCGTTGCGTCCATGGGCGGCAGTGACCGCTTACCATCAGGTGGACCGTATGCTCGTTTGCTACCTCAATCTTATAAAAAAGCGAGTATATATATCCAAAGTAATTAGTATGTTTATAATAGCGTTTAATATAAACTTCAAATAATTGTATGCATCATTTATAAGATACAGTGTGTTTCACTATCCTACATGACTTGGGTCAAAATGTAGTAATGAAGTGATAACGTGACGTCGTCGTCACGCGCCCGTCCCGCGATAGGATCGCGGTCCAATAAACGCTTTGTCCCTTGTCCTTTGTTATGTGAGCCAGGGGTAGGTAAATAGGTGTAAGTTTCGCACTTGCCTTCGCACTACATTGGACCTTTAGGAACAAACACTATCTTACAATGTCTACATATTCGCACTTAGACTGCGCAGTGGAATATGGCCTAAAACTCTTCCATTCTGGGAGAAGACCCGTGCCCAGCAGTGCGACAATAATGGGTTGGTGGACTTTCTTACACTTTCTACATAATTCTTTTTTTTAGTTACATATTTGCGAACGTACCTATGTTATGCAGAATATAATTATTGGAGTAAAAGAAAATTATGACATTGTCTAAAAAGCGTATATTTTCTAAATCTTTTTAACAAAAGTATTTGACGTAATTTTTTATTAAGTCAATTTCGAACCTACTTTACGAAATCTACATATTTCGTAGGGTAAATGAATCTTTTCATGAGAATTAAAATATAAATTCTCTTCTGGAAATAAAGATGATTTCTGATACGACGCAAATAAACTCATTAATTTTAAAAATAATACAAACATACATTACTTAAAAATAAAAAGCAAAAAATAAAAAAATGGTATCGTCTCCCAACTACCATTGTAGAAAATATAATACACCAGACACCACTAATGAAGTGTCATTTTGAATAACGCAAATACGAACTATAATAATTAAGCACTCTTGCATTGCGTGACAAGTGACGCATAGAAATAAGTAACACGCACCAAAGGTTTGCAACCCCTGGTGTAATGATGTACCAATTCTTTGAATCTCTGCACGCAGGTCGGAACAGATCGTACGATTACTCCTTATTACTTCTCTAGTTATAAAAGAACACACTGATGAGAAAAATGATGTACCTACCTATGCTTGTCCATTTATTATGTAATATCTTTTTCTTTATCAACATTTTGGTATTCATATATAAATATATATTAACGACAAGAAATAAGCATGAAAACAAACACCCGATTACTAAAACTGAAATTGACAGTCAGATATTGTTTTTATAATATTTATGTTTTGTCAAAATGGTAAAATAAAAGTATTATAATTTATATATTTTTGTAATGGTCTATTTATTAGCTTTACTTTGACACCCATATTGTTTTAGCAATAAAAAATGTCCCTTCCTCACTTTTTTCTGTTCCTAAACGCCATATTATATAGCCTATGTGACTCTGCACACTAAGAAGATCCCAATGATATGTCATATGTTATAACCCATTGAGCCGTTTGGGCTGTAGCGCGTACCAAAGAATAGAAATACATACATACAAACATACGTTCGAAAAATATGGCCCTCATTCTGACATGAACTGAAAAAATAGGTTGGCGGGCTGAGAAAAAGTTATAATTGAAATTTATATATTTTTAGAATTTTTGTCTGTCTGTTTGTCGGTGTGTATAAAATCACATCAAGTCAAATCTCTTTTCAAATTTAAAGGATTGGAAACATAGCAACAGTTCATATTTAGAGATATCTTTTGGAACAGTGGATTAATTTAAAGATGTTCATCTAATGTACCAAAACATATTTTACAAACGCGGCTGAATCCGCGCGGTATAGCTAGTAGAGACTAAGAAAGTGCCAGTGCGTACCAATCATACCTTTCCAAACGGTAAACGGCATTTATTTATTCCCACGATTTAATTAGCCTTACGCCTAATTCTTAAAGCAAATCTCTGCCTCGTAAATTTAAACAATTTCAACCTTAATTACGATGCTAAACACAAACAGGCTAAAGATTAATTAACAATTTAAATTCAAATCGTACGAATTCAAAGTGAATAAATACTTTCAGAGTCGGAATAGCGGAAGCACGGAAGGGGTGTAAGGGCTCTTATTGAGAGATATATTATCGTCGGTGTGCACTCATCCTAAGACCCTACAATATCATCACTGCCTCTATAACACGCTTAGATATTAAGCCAGTTACACATTATGACAATCATTTAAATACTTAAAATAAAATTATTTAGAAAACCTGTTTTATCATTACCTAACGACAAAAATTGTAAACAAGAAGAAGAATTTTCCATTCGTTAGGTAACCATTTATTTATTATTAGCTGAGCCCCACGGTAACGCGGGTATTAACCCGCGTTTAAAAATGTAACTTGACATAGTTACATACACGTCAAGTACAATTACATATCCGTGCGCGTAGGGCGCTCGCGGTTTCTTACGTTTTATTTTTTTGTGCATAACCCTAATTACATTTTCTAAAATAGAAGTAGCCTAAGTTACGCCTTATGACATCAGCTAGCCAAAAGTGAAAGTCCCGTCAAAATAGGTCCGGTGTTTTCAGAGATTACCCAGAACAAACAGACAGACAAAAATTTTAATAATTGATGTTTTGTTATCAGTATCGTATATACTTCCATATGCATTTTTGGTAAAAAGCTGTTATTTTGATATTGCAAACAGAGACTTCCATTTTATTAATATGTATGTATAGATGTTCTGTTGATAAGATTTTTATTTGAGTGTATATGTGTTTTAGGGATTTTGACGGGTACCGCGGTAAGTACCTATCGTTACTGCTTGAAAATTCGAATTTCGCGTTACGATTGTGAAAAAATATTTGAATCTATCAACATAGATTCAAACATTTCAGAAAACACTGCTGTCCAAAATAGACGCCGACAAGAATCTTAAAAATTGCTCATGTTTTGTAGAAATACTGAAAATGAAATGAATATAATTTAATAATTACTTGTCGTCATTACGCATAATTATGTATAATAAAAATGAAATATATGCAAAACTGATAGTTTATATGACTGAGAATCTATAATAATAGACATTTCTATAAATTTTGCATGTTTTGTCTGTCTGTACGTTTGTCATTATATTTGAAACTGTATTAAGCCAAAGTAATGAATTTAATTTACAGGACTGAAAATATTTATAGTCGACACATTTAGATACCACTTAATGTTTATCTTATTAAAATCCACGAACTGTAGCAAACATTTATACAATTTAAAATTGTGTTATCTTACGCGGGTGAAACTGCGAGTCATATCTAATATAGTAAGTTTGTAAGGATGTTTGTTTTTTACTCTTTGACGCAAAAAATACGTTCGGATTTCGCTGTAATCTCGCATACTGTTTATGATCTGGATTAAGACATGAGGTGGTCATTAACACGGTAAACGTGACTTCAACTGACGGGGCCGCAGAATGACATATGACTGCGGATATGAAAGTTATGTCACTTTTTTGAAAATGGGTCAAAACCGGGGAGCACAGCTAGTATAGAATGAAGTTGTTTATACTGTCTTAACCCGTCGGTGCGTATTGAGACAAAGTGCGGATAATTCAGGGTGATCTGTGGTGTGGATCTGGGGTGCGGGGCTGATAAGCAGTCCCTTGTTGCTCCCAGCTGGTTTATGACCTCGTGTTCATCGTAAATCAGCCCATTGTCTAGGTACAACAGATTAGAAGTTCGGTTGACTTAATATCGCAAAATTTTGAAAGGCTCAAATATAAGCTTTAAATGTTTGAAATTTATGATTGTTCTCATTTTGCGCATCGATTAGTTGTAACTTTATGTGTCCTACTGAAGGACGCTTGAAATGTATTCCAACACACTAGTCTAATTGGTAGAAGACTGATTAGTCACCGACCCGTTTGTAGTGTCAAACCACCTTTAACTTTTTCGGCTGTCTAGTACAGTGATAAAACTGATTCCTAAGCTTACCCTCCGAAACTTTTATCAGTCTAGCTGGAAAATAACCTAGACCTTCATTACGGCATAAACAAGATCTCTTAATCAAAAGTCACATAATATCTTTGTCCGTGGCCTAAATTATTCAGTCAATTAAATAAGTTTTTTCGCGATTACTTACGTTTCTATACTTCTAACTATTACCATCTATTACAAGGTTCTGGAGCATATAATTGTATGACCCATCATTACAGTAAGCTGCGCGCTTCCTCGTTCTACACCGAAAACATTTCAGCATGGAAAATTTCATGATAAATGTGATGCAAATTTAATTTTCTACATCTTTGTTATTGATTTTAATGTACTTGGTACTTTATAAAACCTAAATGATCGCAAAAGAAATATTTTTTGATCCTTAACCTCTAATAATTTATTACCAACTTTGCTTTATGTATCAGTTAAGATCTACACAAGCGAATAGAGGCTTCGTGGTAAAATACCTATTAATAGATTTCAAGGCTTTCTGATCCTCTTTACCACATAGTTTTACAAACTTCAATACCGTCGAAAGCATTCGCCGAAAGACTTAAGTTTCAATCAAATTAAATCAAGTAGTTTCTACAAATTCCTTTGATTAACTCGATATTTGTGAAAATGCAGCACACAGTGACAATTACGGCAACAATACCGCACAGACAAACATATCGTCGGCCTGTTATGCTCTAATTAGCGACTGCACAAAGGTACACCTAATGGCATGTCAAGTATTGTCAAGCACAGTCCCCAGTTTGGTTTGGTTCACGTGTTTGTGAGTACGGTTACCGTGTAGCATGGTAAATAGTACAGTATAGTAAAATGCTTCAATATCACTCGACAGCGTCAGAAGGAAGGTAATGATTTAAGCGTACGTATGTAATTATATAAGTATTTATGTCTATTTCTATGGCACGCTCTACAGCCTATACGACTTAACGGATAGTAATATATGACATATCATTGGAATCACCTCAGTTTGCGGAGTAATATACAAACTATTTAATATGGCTACAAAATTATTAAATATGGTTTCTGAAAGAAAAGAAAAACAACGGGGGAAGGGACGATTTTTTTATTATCAAATAAAAATGTAGGTATTGAACAAACGCCGAAATCGGATCCACAGAGACCTCTCTGATGAACACTTAAGGAACTCCGCACTCTTGCACCCAAATAAAATACCGCAGCTCAAACCTTTATTTTTACGTTCCCCTTATACATTGCTACAACGATGCTCCATTACCGCGTTTCAGAATACACGTAATGAAATGAAATGAAATGTCTTTATTTTGCACGGGGGCACTTACAAATTGTCATTTACAATATTTTTTCTTACACTACCACCGTGTCGGAAAATGACCTCAACTGAGAAGATCCGGCGAGAAACTCAGCGTAATCTATCGCATCGTGAGGGGAACAATTTTATAAGTGCCATCTAGTGACAAATTGATATTACTATTATTGCCACACATTGATCAATGTACATTGAACAAGTATTGAATGTAAGTTAGTTAATAGACTATTTTAAAAATATATAAAAATGATACATTTTTTTCTACTATTTCTACGCAAACTCATAAAAGCGTTATATTAAGCATATTATTACAAAAACAAAAAACTGGGTTAAACAGTCGGGATGTTTTGTTTTTGTAATATTTATTATTTAATACTCGTTTTTTTTCTATGAAATTATTGTCTGTGAATTTCAATCCTCCCGTTAATAATAAAATAATTGACGGATCCAGAAATACAGATAAATGACCTTAAGGAATATCTGTTTTATCGCCACCGCTCTTTGAAAGTCCACCTTTTTTATATAGTATGGAAGTAGCAAACGAGCATGCAGCCCACCTGATGGTATGTGGCCACTGCCGCCCATGGACATCTGTAATTAACCCTAGGTACAATTAAAGTCACACCTAAGGATAGCCACAGAGGCGTTCCTACCCCTGAGGACTAAGATGGAATGCCTTGAAAAAGTATGTCTCCCTTACCACACCCTCAGACCAAAACACAGCAGTGCAAAACACTGCTGTTATTAGGCAGAACTAGGTGACACCTCTGGATTACGTCCAAGAACGGAAATCTTTCGTCCACCATTGTCCCCAAGTAAGACTGCTGTCCTAGGTTAGGTCGAGCACACAAGCGTTACCAAACCATATGTCAACACAACAATTGCAGCAAATGCAACGAGTCCTCATTTGTTGAAATTCGTCAAGGCGTTTGAGCTGTAGACCTAAATAATGAAACATACATAATTGTACACGGTCGAAATACGCTTCTGGTGCATTCGAATAAAAATAATAAAATTGTGATTTAAAATGCGAAAAATAAAACTGAAAAATAAATGACACCATTATTTACAGTCTTAATAATATCTGTAAGACAATTGACGCTGTTAACTGGTATTGTTACGCTAATAACCTCATTACAATAACAATATGGCCGACAGAAGACACAATAATTAGCTACGGCATCTTGACATTGCCAGTAACATAAGACGATGAGTTCATCGCTTAAAGCACATGCCCTATGGCCAACGTGGAACGAGTAAACGACAAAAACAGACGATTTAAATATTTTGTTCAAAGTATATTATTTCAAACGTAAACAACCTACCATGACCTCACAAGCAAGCAACATTTTGTTATACAAGCGTTCTTAGCTTAGTCGTCGTAATCGATAATTTAATATAGACGGACAGACAACATATCAACAAAGTGAACCGTTAAGGATTCCTAGTGCTTTTTGAGGTATGGAACCACTAACTGTAAACGGGCAGCAAACTTAAATTCAGGCAAATATTCTATTTCTTTTAATACAAATAAACCTGTAACAGTTTATATTGCAATCTGTTGATGAATATTAGTCGCTCGCTTCTTACTTATAATGAGGCAAGAACATAAAGTATGGCATAAAACAAAAGATTATTTATATTACATTTATAAGCGAATTGAAAAAGAATGCAAAGATGATCGAAAAATGTGTTTAATGTACCACAATTGTTTCGTTAATAATATTATTTGTAATACGCACCATACCCGAGTTGTTCAATTTATATGAATATCAGTTTTCTACCATAAATCGGCAGTATTAGCGCTGTCCTGGTTTGGAGGGTAAGAGCGAACCGTATTGTGACATCAGAGGGAGCAACACTACCGACGACCTGCGTGGTGGAGCGGTCACCATACCGATCTGACACGCAGTGGGTCCCGGGTTCGAATCCCGGCCAGACAGACATCTGAATGATGAGTTTAGATTTCTGTTCTGGGTCTGGCTGTTTGTGTATTTGTCTTTGTGTGTCCATGGCACCCACGACACATGAGAAAATCCTAATGTGAGGCTACACATAGCCCAAAAAAAAAAGCGTTGTCGAATACCCATCTATGACTATTTTAGTTTGATTACATTGGCGTTCCAGAGACAATAACCATTTACCATCTGGGGAACTATTTTGTTCACAAATTATATATCGCACGGTGAAAATAAAGAGACCTAACAAGAAAGTAGCATTTTGTAAAATAACAAAATTTTGTTTGGGGAGTTACATTTTGGGGAATTCCATTGAATGAGTGGTTATTAAAAAGACAAAACATTTTTGTTTGTCCTTTTCTTGCACAAAATCGTTACATGTTTAATTCGTTAGACGTTACTAGAAGTAATAAATTCAATTTGTCGAAATAAACAGTTATATCGTTAAAGCAGAGGATCAATCCGACGCGCCGTATTCGTATTTATTTTTATCTAAAGGTTATAATCCTAAGATCGTATTACGAAACGTGATCTTCAAGATTATTTTAATATTAGTTTTGACAAAATCCAGAGACAATTTCTTTTTATGCGTAACTTATTTGAAATACCTTTATCCCTAACCATTATTTTTATTTTTAGTATGCATTTAAAGTACCCGTTACTACTTTTGCTTTACTCGTGCGCGTCTATATTTACGTCTTAATGTGAATACTGTAGGAACAGTTATTTTTATCGTAACCAGCATCTATTTTGGTAATATGTTTTAATATTGTCAATATTTTCAGATAATTGTTCCTCTCTAAAGAACTCTCTTTTTTACTTCATAAGAACCTTTGTCATGGCCATATTAAATTGTCTATGCGCATCTTGACACTTTTAGAAATAACTTAAATGGAATCTATACGACGATATTATATGTTTAAATTTAAGCTAACTGTCCTTGTTTATGTTCAGCAATACTTCCTTGCACACTAGAAAGATATAAAAGTATTTTGAATAGATTTTTTCAATACAATTTTCCTATAGATATTTAATTTGATTTTGACAAAAATATTATTTAATAGACGATTTTATTCATATAAAATATGAAGCCTCAGAACATTATTTATAAATATTTATAATAATGTTTACAGGTTGAAGCATCGTGATTCAACTGGAGAAGTACACAACACCTATTTGTAGCATGAAGCAGTTCTTGTGTCTCAGTGGAAAGAAGTGGTTATCGCCACACTTTTATATGAGATTATCTCGATTTTCGGGAGTCAATCTTAGATGCGTTGCTACGCTTCTGAGGTTGACTTCAGATAGGACCACTGTTCAATATGAAGTTGCTTACATATGTCCATAGTGACCACTCACCATCAGGTGGACTGCATGTTCGTTTGCTACTTGAGTCTAAAAATATAATAGTTACCATAGTTTAAAATGAAACAAGACAAAAGCCTGTATTATAGGTAGCTATTCTAATTACATAGACATGCAAAACAAGATACGATATGAAAGCCTTTGTTCACGTGTTATTGTTCCAAAGGGACAATGTTTACTACAATTGCTTAAGACAGCGCATTATTTAAACACTTTATCATAAGGTATTTATTTGTACTGCCTCTGTTTGCACTGAGTCATCCGGAATTATCTGAGGAAATGTTTAGCTATTTTATTTTTAAATGCTTTGCAAATAATGATACATAGAGTATGTAAAATATGGATATGTTAAAAATATATTAAAGAATTCTTATTGTTATAAATATGTGGAAATTTAATTTCATTCTTTGCTTATTTTGTTTTAAATTAAAAACATAAAATAGTTTATGGGTTATGAATACTCTGGTAATAATTTTAAGAGGACATAAGCGAATGAAAATTCACGAAGTGTTGACGATTTGTTTGTTTTGTCATTGGATTAAAAGAAAGGTTAGGATTTGTTGACATGATAACGATTTTGTATTTGCGGGTAATGTAAGAAACGAACGAGTACATGATTACGTTGAACTGAAAGTGTGTAGTTTCATATTCGTTCTGAAAATAGTGAATAGTTTCCTTCATACATTACACGTATCTTACAAATATTATGAAAACAAAAGTTTCTGTAGATGAATGGATGTTTGTTACTCTTTCACGTTGAAATAGCTGACCGGATTTGAATGTTTTTAATAAGAAAGTGAATAAGTTTGTAACATATAATACATATTGTGATAGACAGTCGATGCGGGCGGAACCGCGGGCAAATGCTAGTATACAGAACTAAAGGCTAAATTAAAAAAAAAATGAGTTCAAAATATAGTAAATTTGAAAATCTGGTATTTTTTTACTTAAAAACTAAAACCCCACTCCGTAAAATAGCTCTCTAAAAGTATGAATCAAAAAAATAAACTTATTATTTATATATTATTATTATTGATATTATTATTAATAATAATTAATCTATACTAATATTATAAAGCTGAAGAGTTTGTTTGTTTGAACGCGCTAATTTCGGGAACTACTGGTCCGATTTCAAAAATTCTTTCGGTTTTAGATAGCCCATTTATTGAGGAAGGTTATAGGCTATATATCATCGTCGAAACTTACGCGGGTGAATCCGCGGGGCGCAGCTAGTTAATAATAAT
>MOOZ01044694.1:13341-26702 GCA_002930495.1 Cecropterus lyciades | reverse complement strand
CCCCTTTAAAAGTTCTAAAAAAAAGTCAGCGACAGCATATGTCTATCTTTTCAGGTAAACTCACTGTACCCTTTTATATGCTAACCAAATTTCTTCCAAGATAACGCATTATTTGCGAAGTTGTTTTTATAAATATGTATAGTATTTATTCTTATCTAAATAAATACATAAATTAGTTTTCTTTGTAATAACTAATACACGGGTGAAACCGTGGGGCGCAGCTAGTAACTACATATTAGTGTTGTCTTATTTTTTATTGTTTTAATTAGTCAGTAATACATTCCTCGGTTGGCATTTATATCTAACATGAAAAGTATATTGGTTTTGACTGTTTTTATATGTGTTTTGAAAGATGTGAAAAAACGATGATTCTGAGAATTATTTAAAAGCTTCTTGTGAGATTTAAAACTATGAATTAGATTAAGTGCTCACTGTGAATAAAATCGCGCAGCTGCATATAAATACACATATACACAGACAGAGCATATAAATGGGTAACACAATATTTTTTAATCCTCTGATAAAATCGCGGAAAATCCATTGCGAAAAAGCATGTTTATTTTCTGACCATTATAAAAGCGTTTCTTACTAAAAAATTTAAATAGAGTATACCGAGTATATTCTTATACGTCAGTGTATTTTCTTGATTATATGGCAACTTTTTCTTAATCAAATCAATCATCTGACTTTCGACTATTCCTGTATTATTTATTTTGCTAAAGAATCAATATTTTGCGTGAAGACACAGACTAAACCATGAAATTGGACTCAAATAATAAGATGATAAATAGTGACGGTGGCACCGAGACCCCCGACGAAATAGTAGATCTGCGTCAAAACGCCGAAGACATAATTGATGAGATACTTGCAGAGTTCACAGAATCCCGGTCACCTGATGCTTTGAGGAACGGTAACGGGATACCGGAAAACTTATTTAACATAATCCAGCCACCGCAAACGAGAACTCCGGCTAATTCTTTTTCTGAAAACGCAATTGATGACATTGACCCTTCATCCGATTTAGGGGCATCCATACGAAACAAGTGTTTGGAACTGGAAGAGATCCTGCAAAGTCTTAAATCGCGGCTCAACCATGTCGTTCTGGATGAAAACATTATCCTCAGCCCCGAAGCGAACTCTATGGAAGCTCAACTCGAACATGATTTAGACACAGATTGTCAAGAAGATATCTCTCTACAGGAGTTCTTGGAGCTTCTACATTCGCAGAATAAAATAAGCCCGAGTGGCGTACAGTGAACACCTTAAAGTTATTCATATTAATTGTAAGATAAAATGAATTTATTGTGTGCAAATTTGAGATTAGATTTTATTGTAAAACAATTAAACAATCAGGCCTATTGTCTGTTTCATTTACATTAATTATATACATTTGTTTTTATGATGACAAGAAACGATATCAATAGATTAAATAAAACTCAATATTACACAAAATGTTTATTATTATATAAAAATAGATGCCAGTAGTTTTTAACATTTGGCTAACATATAACTTATGAAAAAAGAACATCAACCATAATATTATCACAGGGAATAATATTAATTGCAAGAATATTTTCTAATTTAACATCAAATTTTTTTTTGTTTTTATGTATTCAAATCTCCTTATTCATGGTTTCCACAATCACTATTTCAGTATTAGAAGGTAAAAAAATTGTAACCATTTTCTTGTATTCGTAGCAAACATTTCTTTAAAGTTGTAGTCTGTACCAGTAAACAGATTTCGCGTCTTCTGTTAGCGTGTCACCTTTGGTGGTCATTCGTGTTTCTGAATTCCCAGCATATGGGTGGAACATAACCACCGGGAACAAGGAGCTTTAACTGTATACTTAAATAAAGCATATCCAGTTAATGTTATTTACAATATTTAGGAATTTAAGTGATACATATTACATTTCATCTTTGTTTTTATTAAATGTATTTACTTCTTTTTATTTAAACCTGATTTAATTTTTTAACATATACTTTATACAACAAATAATACAAAAATTACATATCCTCAAAGAAATTTTTTACTTGTGAGCTCACAGTCATATCTGTTAACGTGGGTACAGTGTCATTCTCATATAATTGGGTGTCACCCTGTTCTGCACTCTCAAAGTTACTTGAATCATTCTCATTCTTCAGAATAAAACCTAGCTTCTTTGAATCAATAAATTGTATAATGTGATGCTTCTTACTGTCTAACAGTTCCATTTTAAAACCTTTAAGCCAGTTATTATAATATGAAGGTTCAGAGCGAACACATTCTGTTCTGAAAAATTCCATACATTCCATTGGTTTTAAATATTTACCATCTATATTGGTGTGTATCAAGCATTCTATAACTTCAGTTATTTGTGGAGTGAGATCACTAAGGGACTTTCCACTGTTCTTTAGAGTTTGATAATCACTTACTGGATCAGTAGTGCCTATGTTACTGATTTCTTTAGTTTTCTTTAAGGAGTTTAAGTCTACTTTCGGTAGATCACTCATTTCTACATCATTAACATGCTGGGTAGAGTTTGATGGCTGAATTGGTTCATCATCCAACACTGATTCATTTTTTCTGCTCCTCGTTTTCACTTCAACTTTCTTTAACACAAATGAATTTTTAAGCTTTTCTATTGGGTCTCTTGATCTTTTCTCTACCAATGGTGGTATTTTAAACAACTTCATTATATCATCCCTGGGTTGAGGTAAGGGTTTATCTGGATTCATAGCTCGAAATGCAATGCAATCTAAGATGTATTGAGCAGTTGGACTGACTGTTTCAGCAATAGGAAATGCTTCTGCATCTTCAAGTTCCATGTCATCATAGGCTTTAGTTAAATCCATTGCTTTGATGAGATCCTTGAATGCATCAACTTGTTCTTCTGTGCATGTGTATTTCTTTAAATTTGTAGGTGGGAATGCCATGTTCTTAATTTCTTCTTTATAACACATGCCAACCATTGACAAACATACAAAGTTATTAGAGTCAATAACGGGCATTAGAGCAAACATTTTAGGCGCATTTCCTTTGTTGAAAACTCTTCTCACAACTCCCACTAAATTTTGTTTTTGTAGACATTCAACCAGACACCTAATTGCTTGCTGTGCTTTTTTGTCGCCCTTTCGACCAAATACATACAACAAATTATCTCCATTCAAATGCTGCCAGGTAATATAGTTAGCATTTGTGAAACCGTATACTTTTAAGGATTTCTCCCCTGAATCATACAACATGCTCTTCTCATAATCAGAAAAGGGTATGATTTGCTGCCCATAATGGTAACCCTTTATTAGTTCACTGTTTTCAACTACAGATTGATTTTCTAAATTCACATGCACTTTGTTTTTGACTATGCCTTCTGTTGAGCTTGCACTCTTCGTTACTGGATCTTTGACAGCTTTCATCCATTTCTTAACAACTGGTTCATCTTTTAGTTTGACAAAGCAAGATACTGGTATTTTGACATCAGGTGTAAAACTTAGATCCACATTCCAGGGTATGCAATTAACAGCTTTCTTTTGATGAAAGAGCAAGAATTTCATACAGTAGTCGAATGTGACTGAAACACCACCAGTAGCATGGACTAGTTTTTGTGCCAAATCAAAATCCTCATTTTTGTTCATATCATCATAAATATCTGGACCAAATATATCTACCTCAAAGTTTTCTTCTTTCAATCCATTTATTACCTGCAATTGATAGAGAAAGAAATTTGATAATTAGGATATGAGTTGAACATCTTTATTTTTTTATCAGACTGAAGTAGCAAACGAGCATGCAGTCCACCTGAAGATAAGTGGTTACTGCCGCCCATGGACGAGAACTTCATATAGAATAGGTATTTCATCTGAAGTCGATCACGGAAGAGTTGCTACTCCCGAGGACTGACATGGTTGCCTCATATATAAGTGAGCTGGAAACTATGATGGAAATCATAACGCAAGAACTGGTTCACTCTAGAAATAGGTATGGCAGTAGTACCTCCCTGGTCGAACTATGTTGGTTTTATCACCTAGTACATAAAAATAAAACATGACCAACTAATGTGCAAGGTGAAAGAAAGAGCATAGTTTAACCATAGAGACACCACGGCCACACCTATTTCTCCCATGAAGCAGTGATTGTTTTGGTGCTAGGGTGTGGTTGCCAGCTGACATATATACAAGGCAACCAATTTAGTCATCGGGGAGGCAACACAATTGTGATAGACTTTAAGTGGAATCTGTGTTCTATTATGCATACATATGTGTATATGTTCATAAAGAAAATGAAATGATAAGATATGAAATTTTCAATAAAATCCTAGATGTAAAACTTGTTAGGAGTTGGTTTACTATGCTGGAATTGTGAGTTTCTTCAAGGTTTTATATGTAAGACTTACCCTTTCAACACTGCTATTGTCAAAATCTGATGGTGCCTTGAAGTTAGTCATCAATATGATTTTCTTATTTGAGAACTTGATACCTACAGCCCCATTCTTTAAATGGTCTGCTGCGACTATAAGTGAATCAAACCAGTCCCCTTCAGAATTGGTTGCCTGTAAAAAATAAGGGATTATATTTATACATAACTAATGTGGGAACAATAAATTTTAGAATACAGTAAAGCTCCTTATTTGCAAGGGTTACATTCTGCCCATATGGTGCAAAAACAGAATTCGCAAATGACCGACTGATGAATGAGCAGTACTCAAAGAAAGCTGAGCCACTTACTGGAGATGCGGAATCTGTTTACTGGTACCAACTCAAACCTTATTACTCCCGAGGACTAAGATGGTCACCTCGTAAACCATACTTATCTTATCTGTAGTCTATAACACAGTTAAAAGCAGTATACGACAGCAAAAGCTGCTTACTAAGAGGTACATGCCTAGCAGTAAACCTATAAAGCATTAAGTCTTTACTGTGAAATAAGCATACTTACTTTAAACGCATTTAAAGTCTCCAAATTAATGGGAGTTGAGAACTTCAAAATTAGACAATATGGGAAAAGATGGGAAACTTACTTTTTCTGGTAAATCATGTATCAACTGCCAAGTAGGATTTTGTAGTTCTGCAAATAATTCAATGTGCTTAAATGTGCCGGGGCACTGCTGGGCCATGTTATTGTTAGTCTTTTTCGTCCCAAGCAAGATAATACCCATGTAATTTTTATCTTGTGACAGTATTTTCCGTTCTATGATTCTGCCGGTACATTCTCGCGCCTTCTCGAAGAAACTTTTTTCGTTTTTATCCTCAGGTGTAGCCACATTTCTTCCAATATCCAATATTATAACGGTACCACGGTCTATTTTTCTGGATGACATATTGGAAATAAAATTACTATTTATTATTAATACTACAGGAAAAGTTTCATTTCTGGAAATCAATTTGCGAATTGCGATACAATCGAGCTCTGCAGGTTCAAACAAGTTTGACAAATTGATAGACAATTTGACAAACACAAACAATAATATATTATAATACCGTATTTACACATTCGCATGAGTAAACTGATGAATGGCGAGTCGACAGTGGACGAATATATAAACACTCGTTTGTTGTTCTCCTTAACGCTTAAAGCGCTTATGTCAACAGTTTTTTTGGAAGTAATCAAAGGGATATATTGACAAAGAGAATTAGTGCTTACACAATTGCATGTATGATATGTATGAACGGTCAATTGTGTTAGTTTTGAGCCAGACGAATATATCAAATATCAAATAACAATTTGACAAATGGCAAGGTGAATAACGGGAACACATGTGTAGGTGCAGTAGAACATTGTCCAATGGCGGCATTGGCGGCCATGTTGTCAATATTATTGACTTTGACATGTTATTTTGACATTGACAAATTACGGTTTTTGTACTATCGACAAATTATTTTGCTAGTTATTTTGTTGTTTATTTGTTTCAAAATACAATTTGAATGTAAGTTAGATTTAATTTTAGACACTAAATATGTAAACTATTAGGTTAGCTTTGGGTGTTCCGAGCAGATATGATTGAACTAGTAATGGAATAGAGTTTTATGTGCAAGCATTATGATGAAGTTTTCATTTCAACACCGGGCGTTTTATTGCTACCTGGGTATGAGTTTATGGATTTTCTTTCTAATCACAGGTAAGATAATTTGCATGAATTATTTAGTGTACGTAACAGAATCGGTAAATGGTTCGGTATAATCATTTTGTTATGATATCGCTGCTACGTATAAATAACCGCACAATTGAAATAAAACATTTTTAAGATAATAATTATTCTTATTACTATAACTCCACTGTGGTAAATGGAATCCTAATTTCAATTATTTCAACTTAATTAAAAAGATAACGACAAAGCATAGCAGCGAATGTTTTCATGTGGTTTCTGCCGTTCAGGGATGTGTGTAATCACGTCTAAGAAAATTTATTGTTGAAATAACATATTTTGATATTAATAATACCAGGATATAATAGATTTGTAGTATATTTAAATTTATGTGATTGATTAGAAATCTGGCCTAAAAATTCTATTTATTTTCATCATTTGATCAAACACTTCTTAGAAGCAGTGATGTAGCAAGGGGGAAGGGGCAAAACAAGAACCAAAATATGCTATTGCAACCTCAATGTTGTGTTCCCGGTCGGCACATTTATGTTGGTTTAGATTTTGTCTCTTTTTTTTTCGCTAACTATAATTTTTAAATGGGTATGTAGAGAGTGTTCAACTTTGGCCTCAGGCGGCATAAACCCACGCTACACCACTGTTTAGAAGGGTTACTTGAAAAAGTTACGTTTTTATATTTCAGTTGTTTACAAATACATGTCAGTGGGGGAAGAAACCGTAGCCGTAAAAGTGGTGCCCAATGAATTTGTATCAGTCAATGATATAAAATACAAGAGAGTTTATTTGAGGGCTTGTAATCCACCTGAAAGCATTGTTAGAGGATCTGAAGGTAATACACAAAAATGCTTTTCTCCATTTATAAATATCTTTATTATTTTCACTGTGTACGTATAAAAATACATATTGTTACTTTACTTATTAATCAAGGGGTTGGCTTCAGTGGGAGCAGCACCCTACATGCCAAAAAGCACACACCCCATCTGCTTATAGTTATGGAAGCCTAATTGCATTAATAAAAAAAATGTATCTAATATAACAGCTGTATGGCGAACCTTTTTTTTTAAATAATATTGAAGTAGCAAAGGAGCCTGCAGCACTTCATCTGAGGGTAAGTGGCTCCTGCCACTCATGTGCATCTGCATCTGCAGATAAGATCAGAGGCTTACTTGCGGTTGGTCACGGACTAGAGCATTGTAGCTGTTAATACTACTATTAAGCAGAAATAGGTGTGGCAGTGGTGCTTCCGGAGTGGAACCACTAATGGTTCTACCACCTTTAAAATAGGGATGATAGGAATACTATTGTTGATATTGTTACTGTCTCTTAGGTGCTGTGGACAATGATGCTTGGTTACTACAAGGGGTGTTAGTGTTAACCAGGCATGGGGACCGTGGTCCCCTCACACACTTGCGGGGAGGAGACAAGTTACCATGCGACACAGAACCAACATCACCCTTGCTCAAAAGGTAACACATAAGGTATTTCTAGTTTTATCTTTTATATTTATTTGATATTTTTTTTATATATGATAGACGATTGAAGTGGCAAAAGAACATGCAGTCCATCTGATGGCATGGTAATTAACCACTCCATGGACTAAGGTTATGGTTATGGTTAAGGGGTATCAATTAATTAGGTAAGGTGAATTGGCGATTTTTTGACTCCCTCTCTCCCCTTGGTGAAATGAAGTGTCATTTATCTCAACCCCCATTTCAAGTAATGCCAAGTCACTAATCCCACATAAAATTGTTTAAAATTAGGAAAGAGTCATACTTTAGGCAATTTAATCTACTTTTCATGGTTTCGTGCAGTAAAAAGTAAGCGGAATCAAGCCTCTATGTGTGATTGGTAAGATTCCACTGGAACCCCACCTCCCACTAAATGTCTCATGTAATTAATGAATGTCACCTAAGCAACTTTACAGTACAGTTCTATCTGAGGCTGATAGATGTGTTACCCCTGAGGACTAAGATCGCCTTACATGTAAATTATTAAATACATTTAATATTTTTGGGTATTCACAATATGCGATTATTAAAATTTATGTTTGCCGATGTTTCGACCCAGTTACATAGATCGTGGTCAGTTACGAAGAAACTGCGGTGGCAGGAGAAACCGTTGACAAGCACTAGTCGTAGATAATCTACATTACGTCTAGTTAGTTTTTTTCTTTTTTAGGGTCTATATTACGATACACGAAATTAATTGTAGCATTATGCTCCAAACTTTGCATTAATTGTGATTTACATAAACTAACCACTGGAGCTTTCCACACTCATAGCCCCACACTAGGATTTTCTACTGTGTAGTGAGTACCATTGACACAAAGGCGAATACACAAGCAGCCAGATCCAAACAGAATCTAAACTCATCATTCAGATGTCTAGCTGGAGATTGAATCCAGAACCCACAGTGTGTTAGACCGACTAATATTATCGCGGCATTGATATGTTTAATATGTAGGTTTTTGAATCTCTTTGCCAATATTTCGATCCAGATACACGGATCGTCGTCACGACGAAACGGTTTTGCCGTGAACACGATCCATGTAACTGAGTCGCTCCACGCCGGTCGTCATCGTAAGTCAGCCCTATGGTATGAGTATGGTAACATTTTAGCTACGTGGAGTTTGTGGCAAATGCGAGCGCTGGTGGTCGAGCGTGGTGGGTAGCTGGTGCTGGCCCTTTCCACAATTTCCCGTCACTACCTCGAGCGGCTGCTACACGGTGTGCACTCGGTCAGCTCACGCCTCGTGGGGTACTGCAGATGTTAACTGTGGGTGAGGATGACTTGTATTAAACTGTTTTGTATAAATGTCATTTATATATTTTATTGATATCATAATCTTGAGAAGATTTTCAAAAATCCTTGTTAATGCTTGAAATATAGAGAAGCACATTCAATTTATTATACGGCACGTGCTACAGCCCAAGCGGCTTGACGGAATGGGACAAAATTAGAATCGTCTCGGTTTGCAAAGTGACATGGGTTATAAAGTTTATCACTTTTTTGGAATATTAATAAATCTGATTTGGAATAATTTACCCCTAAAACAAGATCGCAATGACATGTAATCAGAAGTAATTACGATTTTTTATTGTATCATATCGTATTGTATCATATTCCAGGTAACATTTTAAGGGAAGCCTACAGTGATAAATTGGGAGCTGAAAACATGGATCTGACTGGCAAGAAAGAAACAGGTTAGTATTATTTTTCCCGATTAAAATGCACTATGTATATTTTTCTTTGACACTATTTGAATGATTCGTAGTTCACCAAAAATAGAAATAATTTCATATTGTTATGATATTACAAAATTTATCGATTTATTATTTCATGTCAATCATATGTGTTGCTTATGTAAAAATAAACCAGTAGCCAGTTTTTTGAAAATTGAGGTTAAAAATTTTTCTTTACGGTCGGTTGTGCGACCATCTTTGTTCTTAGGTGTGTGTAGTCTTCGTATAGAACCCCCGATCAACTTACGGTTGTACAGTTTTTATATCCTTAACTTAAAATTTATGAATGTTGAATTGTGCCACAGTGATTGATATCTATATAAATTCCGTGTCCAGTTCGAAGTTGGTAGTGTCGAAGTGAGCGTGCGGTGTGTTCCCCGCAGGCGGGCTGGCGTACAGCACGCGGTACCGTCGCACGTTCCAGTCGCTGCAGGCGCTGGCGTGGGGCGGCGCGCGCGGCGCGGCGGCGGCGCGCGAGGCGCACAGCGTCGCCTTCTGCTTCCGCCACTGCGCGTGCCAGGCGCAGCACGCGCTTAACAAGTTGGTCTAGTTGTGATGCGCTCGATAGGGTTGTAGGTCTGTCACGCGGATGGGGTGACGTAAACGTCAATAGTTAGCGCCCGGGTGACGCGCTGTAAGAGTATTAGCGTAACGTGAACTTGGGTGACGCGTGGCAAACGTACTAGCGTAAAGTAAACGCGCAGTTAGATAACTAGTTATATAAAAGTATATTTCCGGTATACACATAGTACCGCTAGGGTGCCAGGCGCAACATGCGCTGAACAAATTGGAGTGGTTTTGACGCGTTTGATGGGATTGTAGGTTTGTCACGCCAGCGGGTTGACGTAAACGTAAATTGGAACTAGCGTAGGATGAATCGACGAACATGAGTGACACGCAGCAAACGTATTAGAGTAAGGTGAACAAGCAGCAAGCGTACTAGCGTACGACAATTGGGGAACTGGAGTGAGATGCAGCAAACGTACTAGCGTAGAAGAATTAGGGAACTGGGGTGACACGCAACAAGCGTGATAGCGTAGGAGGATTGGGGACGACAATGGATTGACGACCTTTATCTAAAGTTTTAATCATGACTTACTTAACACAACACATATCAGAAATAAATTTTCACCTAGGCTATCTATATAAAAGCCCGAAATTAATGCATAGTTGTTTCTACAATGCGTAATTTTAATATAGCGCCATTTTAATTTTCAGAAAAATCAGTTCGCAAGCGAAAGGCCGTCTAGAATCTAACCCGGCGGTCAGGGATCTCATCAACAAACTGTCCAAAGTTCTATTCGAATCTCAGGAGTATACAGATGCTGACGTAGTTAGAGATGCACTCTTAGCTTATATGTGCCATGATGCGCCGCTACCTTGCACAGAGAAATCGAAGAAATCTCCTAAATTGGATCTGCATAAGCGTAAAAAGAAATTCAGAGGTGATAATCCAGCTCTACGAAGCCTCTTAGAAGTAGACATAGATACGTTGAATATGGAACTGGATTACATTAACAATAACCAATTAGATTTTAATAACGAAATCGGACGTAAAGCGAGAGACATTATTGGCAAATATGATAAAGATAAACAGAAGGCGCCCTTAGATTTTGATGCACAGATGGAAAGAGAAAAACTATTATATTACCAGCAAAGGTACTTAGACAATGCGGATGGTTATGAAGACGTCGTAATAGTTAAGAAAAATCTTGACGCAGATTTTAACTTCCCAAACGATGCAAGAATCGATACGGACTTCGATGAAGATTATAAAGAACCGACGCCAGAAGTGACTGAAGAGTTTTGTATCAAGAAGGAACACGTGTTGTCTCTATTCGCGTACTTAGAGTGGAGTTATAGGCAAGAAGTGAAGAATATCCACAACAGACGCAGAGGACTTCTAATAGCATATGGTTTAATTCACAACGTGGTACAGAATATGATAAGAATGATCTCGGAGAACAAACCAAAATTTGTCCTTTATTCGGGCCATGATAAAACGTTGCAGGCGTTGATTTTGGCGCTAGGATTAAACAGCTATCAACATTACAATATACAATATGCTTCGAGAATGATATTCGAAGTGTACAGAAAGAGAGATTTAAGAGACGAATTCAAGTTCACAAAGCGAAAAGCAGTCGCCCAAGACTTCTACTTTCGTGTCGTTTACAACGGCGAAGATGTCACAAATAAGCTAAGTTTCTGTAGAACTCGACAGAACATTGTAATGAAGGTTGTTGATCCTACGGATGACATGAAGATCTATAATACATATCTGTGTCCAATAGAGAGTATAGTAAGATTTATACACGACGATTATTTCGCTGGTTTTAATGTTAGTAACTACAAAGATGCATGTGCAACTTACACTATTAATAAACACGTATAGATTACATACGAAAGCCATTTATGTTATTAATTTAAAATGAATGGTTTTCAATCCATCCACTCTCTCTCGAAAACTTGAAGATTATTTTCGGAGCGTTATGACATGGGGCTCTTTAAAAAAGATGCGAAAAGGGCTCTCTTCAAATCTGGCGGAACATTGAAGACTCCTCTAAGGTTGCTAATGTCCATAGGCGACAGTGAATACTTTCCGTCAGGTAGTCCGACTGCCTTATCGTTAGTTATAAATATATAAAAAATCTATAAATCTGACAAATTATATAAAAAAGATGTAATTATCGAAATAATTTATTCAAAGTAGATTTTTACAGAATTCTTTGAGCAGGCAGAGTTGGAGAGACACAGAGAGGCGCTGAATATCTGGATTTAGTCCCTTACTCGCCTCCTATGCTATCCATGGGAAGAGGGAGAGAACACGCGGCAATATTATAAAAAAAAGAAACATTTGACACGAGACACCTGGCAGATGTGAGACATCGTGCTCGTACAAGTAATATGTACGAAAGACAAGATTGCTATAGCATAAAGAAAATAACGCCATCTACGAACAGTACCCCACACTAAGTCTAACACAGAGGTCCGCTTAATTTTGTTCGATACTTAATACTATCGAAAAAATTTAACAGATGGCACAAAAATAAATAGGGTTCGGCGATCGCCACGCCTACAATCACGCGTTTACGTGCGCCAATAGATGTTTCACATCAAAAAAAAATGTTCAAAATAACGTAAATAACGAGAAAAAGCGTCCATAGTAACTCATAACTCGTAACACACAACATATTTTCCATAAAAAATGTTATACAATGATTGTCTTATTGTTACTAAAATGGCCAAAATACGATCCAAAATATATTTTGGATTATGATATTAAACTCAAAATAGTGGTTTAAAAGAGAAATTTAACTTTAAAATGTCTCAAATATGGATTTTTATGTTATTTCAGGTATTTTTTGATATTAAACTCAAAACAATCGTTCGAAAAATAAAATTTACTTAAACTTGTCTCAATTATAGGTTTAAGGTTTGTTTGTAAGTTTTTTTTTTGTTAAATCGCTATCAACAATTTGTGTACTTAAATATTTATTGTCATAATTATTAAGTGTAATGTCTAAAGTCCACCATTAGCGAATCATTAAAGGCTTAGATGCCATAAATTATTAAGAAAGAATATTAATACACATAAAAATGAATTTACAAAGATCTCCAATAAAATATAACTTTACTAATGCCATAAAATTTTCAGTCCAAAGTTGATATTATATTTATAAATGTACTATAAGAAAATAGAACTCTCGAATGCTTAGTTTTAGCTGTAAAATAATGGCAGACATTATTTTAATGATTATTAATTAATAATTGTTTTTCATCTGTTACATATCATTACATATCAGTTTGTGTGGTACTTAATTGTAAGTTTATTAACAAATAAATTACGATGTTTAAGAGGTAAAAATAACGAATAATTTAAATAGTAGGCTGATTTAGCAATATGAAAGAAACTAAAACCAAATTAGACCATATTTTTTTTTATAGTATGGAAGTAGAAAACGAGTCTGCAGCCCACCTGATGGTAAGTGGCTACTGCCGCCCATGGACATCTGTAATCAACCCTAGGTAAGATCAAAGT
>MOOZ01044694.1:0-13296 GCA_002930495.1 Cecropterus lyciades | reverse complement strand
GCCACAGATGCGTTGCTACCCCTGAGGACTAAGATGGAATGCCTCGGAAAAGTATGTCTCCCCTACCACACCCTTCAGACCATAACAGCGCATAACAATGCTATTATTAGGCAGAAATAGGTGTGGCGATGGTGCTTCCGGAGTCGAACCACAAAGAGTTCTACCACCTTGATCATATATTTTTTATTTGTGACATACACGGTAAAACCTGATCAAATTATCTCACAATTTCAATTGTACCTGTACCTTACAGTGTGTGTTACCCCAATTTACCTTAATTTTATAGTAAGTGACGATAACTCAATGCGGCAAGTTGGAGATGAAGTCATTTTATTTGGTATTATAAAACCGTGAATATTGATACATTCTATCTATCTATCCGTTTTCGTTAATTAATTCATCTAGGTTTTCTTCTTCTTTCTATTTTTCTTTTATTGAATATTGATATATAAATAAAAGCCGCTTTTTCTTTTAAGTTGCGTGTGAAGTCGAAACAAAAATCAAATATATTTTTGTCATTTTTAATATATTCGTTTAATAAAAATAACAAAGCTCTTGTTAAAATCTTTTTAGATCTGTATAGTATCTCGAATACCAGAAACGTTCAGAACGATTTTTTATTGATATGAAACTCACTTTTTAACGTTTAATGAAAGCGTAATTACTAATCGAAGTCTCTTGACCTAAAGGAGTTTTTCGTTCAGAAGTAAAGTTACACGCCTATAAGCATAAACACACTTTCACACACACCTACACACACTTCGACACACTCACGCACTTACACACACACAGACACATACACCTACACATAAATGCACACTACGCAGGCACGTACAGTATCGGGGAATTCTTTGTGTGAGCTTCCATCTATCACCTTTAGGGAGGTGGGCGGGACTGAAAAACAGCACTGCATGGGGTCATGATCCCATGTCAGCCAATGCTGAGACACGTCCTTTTGCCCATAATTAAAATACATTTATGGTTTTGATTTAATGTGTAAATATTTTTTTTGTTGTCTCTTTTCTATTTTTTGTCTCTTTTTCCAAATATTTTTGTGATTTTTTTTTATATCGTGGCAATAAATTAATTTTATTATTATTAATTATTAATTTATTGTGATTAATGTAATTTTTGAGATTATTTATTTCACGAATAGAAATAAAAACCCACAGATAGGTCAGTTTATAAGTTATTTTTATTGTATAAAGTATAAATTTAAATTATGTTTCACCGTGATGACCATCTTCTATCGATGTAAGTGAAGCCAGTATCGTATTATAATAAGTTTCAAATAATGATGTTGATAAATGAATGAGTGACATTAATCAGTAGTCAATAAATTTCAATGGTTCACATAACGGCCTGAAAAACATATTTCGTTGTTTTATAAATGACAGGTATAAATTTCAGGGCCACTAAACTTCGCTTGGCTGCAAGCGTCAGCGTTGAGCGAATAACAGAAAATATCGCTAGTTTGCAGTGAAATTTCATGGCCTTATAACATCATACGTTTTTTGAAGTGCAAATTCTTTATAATTGTTTGAAATTCAATAAAACGAAAATGCGTTACGAAAGCAGTTGTCGGCGCTATAACTAGATGGCGCTATACCCTTTTCTGAATCGCGCTAACGATTTTACTTCTTACCTTGTGTAAGAACTCATGTTTGGTACAGCTCAATACTGACTTGAAGCGATTGTTTTGTGGCCCTTGGGGTTACACATATATACATCTTTGCTATGTACACTGTGTCATATGTATGTGTGCGTGTGATTGTACAATAATAGAAAGAAAAAGAACTCCGACTAGCTTTAAAAGTAATGTATTAACGTTACAAACATTTTGATCATGTCTAGATGTTTTTACTATACCAAAATACGCATTTGAATATAACGCACAAAAAATTATTACGCACATACATTCGACTGTGTCTTTTTAGTTTATAGCAAAAAATGAGTATGTTATAAGTTTATGTTTAACTGACTGTGCTATAGGATATGAGGCTTTAATTTTTATTGCTATTTCTCGCAAAAAAAATCTTAATTTCGATCTCATTAATTATCTCAATTAAATTTAGTTTATGCAAATAAATAAAATAAAAAATAAACAATTTATACTTATAATTTTATCGAAGCAACACAAGAGGCAGAAATATAGTGTTGTATTTTTTATTCGCCATTCAGGAGACATTAGATATAAATGTAGCGATTAATTAAGATCAATTGATGTACGTCGAATATTTACAACTACTTGTTGTACATGTAATTAACGATAACAATTCACATGTATTGTATATACTTAATATTTTTATGCACTGTAAAAGAAAGTGGTAATTCATTCTAACATAAAAAATATCCTGAAATTCGAACCCCGTACTTCTGGAAGTTAATCTGGATTAAGAGGCGTTCATATTGTCGGTAAAACACAAGTTATGTCCTTAAATTTATAAGTTATAACGTATTAATATTTTTTATTTGAATTAACCACATCTATGTATGCATTTATCACAGATGTATCTCGTGAGGATAGAATAGAAAAGTATGTATAATGTAATATATTTAAATTACTTATCACTATGTCCATATACACTAAATGTCGAAATCCCTCCCGATTAATAAGAAATGTGTGTGTGTGTGTTTCGTTTCAGTTAGATAATTTTGGGCCTAATAGTAGGTGGTATTTCGAAGACCAATGTTCTGTGGCAGTACATTATCCAGGGTCCAGTAGAATCTATGTATTTTATTGTGTTCCATTTTATTTAATAAAGAAAGCACTTTTTTACGATTTACGTTATGTCACGCCGTGTAATGGCTTATCTAATTTATTGTTATTCGTATTTAACAATAAGTATGTGTTTTAAACATATCTAAGTACATAAAAAAATAAAATGTGCAATATTAATATCTAACGTCGTTTTATTATCCTTTCTGTCTTTGGGGTGGATTCTGTGGGGAGCATCTATATTTTTACCCGACTGCGTTATAAGGAGGGAAATGTTTTTCAAGCGCATGTACTTATATCTGTCAATTTCTTTGGCATAATGTTTTCTTGTTTAATCTGAGTTTCTACAAGCTACATTTAGAAATAATGTCAATAAAAATTAAGGATTTCATGTTAAACCTACTTATCAATTATAGATATATTTTCTTGATGCCTTAAATACTTTAAAATAATACTTAAACACTTTTACGCCTTAAATACTTCTTTATTTAAGGCAACTAATACAAGAGTGATAATTGATGTAGCCCGTCGCCGCCGTCGCCTGTCGTCAGCTACCGTCGCCAACTTTCAACGTCCACATAAATTGATCAGTTTACTTTTATTCTCCTGTAATTTCCATACGCACTCTCGGTTGACCTAAATATGAGGCGACCATCTCATTCCTTAGGAGTGGCAAGGCATATTCGATCCCTTGATGAAAATTTAGTCAAATATGTCGATCTTTTATGAATTATGAAACGAACATGCAGTCCATTTGAGGGTTTTACCGCCCATGAACTGTAATCAACTGCAAATAGGATTAAAGAACTTGGGACCCGCCACATGGGCGCTGAAACCCTCAAAGAACAGGTTGGATTGAGTCTTCTACCTTACAACATTAAAAGGGTTCTTCCCTCACTCCCTTCAAGCTATTGAATAGCAAAGTAATGTCACAAAGCAGAATTTGGTGTGGAACCATCGAGGTCGAATTACAAAGGGTACGATCATCTTTAAAATCTTACCAAAATTACTAAACTAAACACAGGACAGTTTGATCGTATATTTATGTATCAAATTGATTGTATTACTTGGGCGTACATGCTTTTGTTTACACATATGGTAGCTCAGTCAACACATTGGCCCAAGTGTGGCATTGGCATTCTTCATAATCTGTAGCAGTCATGCAAAACAAATGACTCATGCCCTGTTGCTGAATGAACCTTATTGTAAACTTGTCTTAATACTGTAGACTAGTTACTTACACACGAGAAAATGTATTCTGTTTGTTTGTATTGATTTTGTTTCAGTTTAATGTTACGTCCTTTGGATTGGTATTTAACTCGTTATTCATGAATGCTTGTGTCCAATCTGTTGATTATGTTGTTCGTTGCTGTAATAAATTTTAAATGTTAGGGAGATAAGATAATATATATAAAGTACCTAAAACGTTTACGAATTCGGTAATATTACGCCTGTTTCATATTAATAGATGCAAGATTGTCCATGATGGACACATGAAACAATACATTTTAAACAGACCATACACATATCGTTAGGGGTAATGTCATTATTTTCTGGTCAGTTTTGCTCAAATAAATGAGGTCAGTGACTCTCATTCAATGATATTCTCAGAAAGTATAGATCGTCAATGGAACTTCAACACCGATATTACCATAGATAAAGTAATGCACGTGGCCTCACGCCCAATATTTTAGGCTAATATACAACAAATCATATAAATATATTTAACAGATCTGCCGGCTTCAATTCCGGGAACTACAAGATCAATGTAATCACAGCAATCGCAGCTCATATGAACAGTAGATGCTCGATTTTGAAACCTACTTATTATGTATTGCTAGGATTAGGTGCAGTGTATTTGATGTGTAGTCTGTGATACTCAGTTAGGTTAAAATAGCAAATGAAAGACGTTTCACGCTGGTGTAACAAATACTTGTTTTGGCAGTTCTTTGAAAACAGAAATAATTCGGCAAGCATACCTACTTAATTAGGCGAATAATTAATTTTAAAAATATTCTTTTTCATCCCACAAAAATGTTGCATTACTTGAAATAGGTATTTTGTAATCAAGTAATTTCTCTAAACTTCGGTATACATAACCTTGACAGTGACCGATTTTATGCAACTGAAGGTTACATCAGCCACGCATTGCTGATTCACCACGCGTTTCTAAACATTATGATGAAGCGACTGTGTATTACAATACCTCATATGTGATATTACAATAACAGTTGAAGGTGGTAGAACCTATTTATATATTTCTGCTTATTAGCTTATACCTAATAGTTTAGTCCTCAGGCGTGGCAACGCATCCGTGGCTAACCTTAGGTAGATTGATCTTATCTAGGGATTGATTACAGATTTGCATGGGCAGCAATATCCATTCACCATCAGGTGGACTACTTCTATAGTACCTATATACAAAAAGACATAACGTTACGATGTGGAGCGTCTAACAAATGTGAAGAAAGGGTTTTTAAATCATAATTTCTGTGTTTGCTGATCATCATCAATTTAGTGTCGTAACTGAGAATATTTTTTAGTAAAGTAACAAAATAAGATAATAAATACACTATAATGTAATGACAAGAGTTTTAGCTGTACCTACCTAATTTTCTACGCTGGTCAAGTGTAGATTAACAGAATTTAATTATAAGAAGAATTTAATTTAAGTTAGTGGATTATAATTTACTAGAAAAAATTGTCAATGACTAAGAGTGCAAAAAGGGAAAGAGGACAAAACTCCTCTTTCAATTGTAGCGACATCACCAACTTACATTTTTTTATCGCATAACAAAAGGGTAGAGTCACTACGTTTAGGTTTAAAGAGTGTGGTTAAGGTAGAGATATACGGCGTTTCAACTAAGACTTCAGGGGTAGCAACGCTTTTGTGGCCGACTAAAAGAGCGCAAATCCTTATTGCGTTGGATTATTTATTTATGTCTTAAATAACATCATAAATTTAGAACTATACGATTATTTGCTACTTCAATGCCACCTTAATCTAGCTTCATAAGTACAAGTTGGTGATTAGGTATCTACAGCATATCCTAAAAGAAAAAAATTCTAAAGTTCAATAACATAGGTCAAAGTTAATTGGTCAGGTCTATTCACATTCCATTGATGATCAAGGTGACCTTGGTGGCACGACCGAGTATTTGTGGTTAAAATGTGCATGTTGAGTATGTAGTAACCTTGGCAGTGACCGATTTCACGTAACCAAAGGTGATCGAAGGTTGCATTTTTCGCGGCGCTGATTCTCTGCGCTTTTTCTATTGCGTCTTTTCTGTGATATCACTTATTGTAGTGTCCAACCCAAACTAATTTTTCTACGGAGACCGAAACCGAGACTGAAACTTATCAAATTCAAATCTTTTATCGCCTGAAAAATGGGTATGTACAAATGGTCGATGGTAACAGAATAGGTTCGCCAAATTCCACCAGTTAAGGCATGCAATTTACCTACTTAGTATTACAAATTCAATATTATATTAATTTAAAAGTTTAGGCACAATTATTGTAATACAATCATTCATTAATTTTATTTTTAATAAAACACATTCCAATAATTCATTACAATATACCTTTTTTTTGTGACGGGGGGAAACCTTCAAAATGTACACCGAAGCCTTGACAGAGACTCCGGGTTATGTGGGATTTTTACCCACTCAAACCCCCTCGTTGGCTTTCCTCAGTGCTTGCTTGACGCGACTCCAGGATCTCCTGTGGAACGCGCCGGTGCCTCCTAGCGCGGCGCCCCTGGGCTCATCACTTGGGGGACGTGCACCTGTCCCACTGCACCTTCCTTGTCTGCGACGACATGCAGCAACACATGCCGCCGTCCTTCTCGGGGTTGCTGGCTGGGCGGTTCGAGCTCCCACTCTAGTCGCCCGCAATCCCAGTATAGGGATACCGTAGCCGTATTCTACTTCCCGGCTACAGAGGGACAATATACCTATCATGTCAATATCTTAATATATAAATAAAGACAGTACATAGTCATAATTCAATTGAAATTTTGTCATTATTATTACAATATACGTATATCAATAGTTATAGTCACATCTTTATAATGATTATCTGTCAGTTTCAGTCAGTAATCAGTCATCGTTCATATGGAAGTAGTAAACGAGCATGCAGTGACACACACATGCATGCGACACTAACTGCCTTAATTGCCTTGATTTTTGGTGTGAGTGTGTGTGAGTTCAGTTTTGATAGATTCCGTTAATTGTATGCGTGAAAACGTAAACGGTGATCGCTAAGAGGAAACGTGATAGATTAGTACTAAAGGCATTGTAGGCAGTGTAGGTCTTCTGTTGCATATAAGTAGATGCAATGTAGCAGACCTGGGACAACTAAATAATCCTTAAGATTTTTAGACAATTTGAAGTGGGGTGCATACTACTAGTTTTAAACAACGGGATTAAAAAGACCTTACTATTGTAAATTGTAAATGGATGCGTAATACGCAAAAATATTTTACTTTCACTAGTATAATATTGTGAAGGTAGATTTAAGAAAAAGTAAATACCTACCTACCTACTACTTTTGACTGAATTACCGTTAAATATGTCATTAAGTGTCAGTCAAAATTCTTAAGATCAATATGGGAGTGCAATGCGATAATGGCTATTAAAATAAATAAATTTCGCATGAATTCCATCCAACCGTTTACAGGGAGCTGCCGCTGGTCGCTTAGTTTATCAGTTTCTTTTATATTTTAACCTAACCTAACCTAACCTAACCAATCTTAGATGAGTAGATTTCATAGTTTAGTCCATAGCATATAAGTAATTTCGCCTGATTCTGTAGAGCTTAAAATTTTAACCTCTAATTTACAGTAATAACACTATTAACGTTTGATTTTCGTTTACAAATACGTTTTTAACCAACCAGTTCAGTTAAATTACTTTTACTCGTCATTTTCTCAGTTAAAAGTGCTTTCGACTAGTGTAGAGTTTCAATTTATACAGCTAATTAACACACTTTAATAAAAAGTCCTTCTCTTCTCTTGAGGTTAACTTCGTAATCGAATAATCAAGAAATAACGATCCAATGCGGATTGAAGTAAAAATATGTGATATTCCGTAAATAAATAAGTAATTACATTCTTGGCGAAGTTCCACAAACTTCATCGAAACAGGAAAATTTCACGTTATAAAACTCTCGCTCAAAATATAATTTGGTTGAGTAAAAATAAAATTTCTGGGGTGTATAAATAAACACAACATTGTGTAAATGTAAGGTTATATTATGTAATGAATAACTTTCTTATGTAAGAACACTATCTCGTTTGCAATACGGAAAGATTTTCAAGGACTTTTATTTTTGTATCGCTATTATGATAAATAAATTTTGCAATTGGCCAGCACGGGAGACTAACTTCTCTCAAAGTGAGAGGAATACCCTCTCACTCGGAGCAGACCCGTGCCCATCACAGTAATGGATTGTGATCGTAAAATAGGTGATTATAATATACCTATAAGCAGTATCTAGGACTCTTTTTATTAGATTGAAGCAATAAATCAGCGTGTAGTCCACATAATCTCTAAACAACTTCATACAGAACTGGTATTTTCCCTGAACACGATCACAGAAGCGTTGCCCCTCCTGAGGAAAGTCTCCTGTTATGTCTCGGCATACACACCTTCCAGTAAAACGAAAGAATTATATCACACTAGTAGTAATTGACATAACAGTGAGCAACGAGTAGTTATAGATAACTACTCGTTGCTCATTTCGTTTTGTTCGTTACTCGATTCCCTATTTTCTAAATTTAAAATGTTGAAATTGTGGTAAAAATCAAAAGGAAACCTACAAACTGGGCCAGTATTAGTTCGATACCCGTAAAATAACTATAATATCTATAAGAAGCTACTTACCTACTTAAATTATAACTTGTTTTTCTACATTGAATATGCACTGTTCGTCTGTACCTATTCTACTCAATAGTAATGATACTTAGGTACTATCGCTCAGCGACTACATTAAATTAATTGTTTTGTTTATGACATTAGCTATGCAATACGTAGTCACGATTCTTAATACCTTGCTATTAAATTATAGGTAGTAATATGTAGGTGTGTGTACTATAAAATGTTATTGAACAAACATCACGCCACTGCAACTTGCATTCCTTTTAATGTCGTTTTGTTTACTTCGTTTGTTTGGCATACCTCAGTACCTAAGTATTTGTGTGTAGTACCTACCTAGCTTCATTCTATACTTTGGTAAGCTGTGGCTGTCTAATAAAATCAAAATTCATTTATTGATTAAGCAGGGAAAGTTTGATAAAATATTTTGATCGAAGCAGGTAACGGTATTTTAGAAAAACATTTTATCTATCGAAACTAAAATGAAATAAAAAAAAATATATATTTTTTTAACTTTATCTTATGTAATATTATGCCTACTAAAACATCTATAATTTTAATATAGGTACTTAATGTTGTTTTTACTTATTATAGCTGTTATAGGCCTACGGAGGCACTTAAAAATGTCAGTTACAATATTTTTCCTTACTCTACCACCGGAACGGAACACGACCACAGCTGTGAAGATCCAAGACGAAACTCAGCGAGTTTATCCATATACCAATACATTTTAGTTGTTTTTTATGCTGTATTGTATTCTTAATATCATGTTAGTACACTGCCCTCCTTATTGAATTAATTTAAGAATTAAGGAAAGTAAATTAAAAAAAAGCGTATTTATTTTATTATTTCTCTAGACAAGTAAAGTTGATTCATTATGAATGTTTATTATTACTAAACGTTTCAAATACCACACATACATCACAACTGTTTTCTTATGTAATAGCGGTTCAAACCGTGGGGCGTTTGATTCGCTACTACATAAGAAAAAAACAAACATAGCTTGATGTTATATAGCCTATAGCCTTCCTCAATAAATGGACTATTCAATACAAAAACAATTTTTCAATTCGAACCACTAGTTCCTGAGATTAGCGTGTTCAACGAAACAAACAAACACTTCAGCTTTATAATCTACTAGCTGAGCTCGCGGTTTCACTCGCGTTTAAAAGAAATTTCATTGGTGCTCCGCTCCTGTTTGTCTTAGCGTGATGATATATAGCCTATAGCCTTTCTCAATAAATGGGCTATCTAACACCGAAAGATTTTTTCAAATCTGACGAGTAGTTCCTGAGATTCGCGCGTTCAAACAAACAAACTCATCAGCTTTATAATATTGGTATAGATATAAAAAAAATCCGTCAAGGGGATTAGATTAGAATTGATTGAAACCTTACCTAAATACCTATAATCACATTTCAACCAAGCAAAGCCGGGTTTTCATCTAGTATTAAATAAAGTATAGATGTCAGAGCTAACAGGACATAATATACGTAATACATAGTTATTACTAGGTAGGTAGGTAAATAGGTATTTAGGTGGTACTCGTTTCGTCCATATCACGTTTTCTTGTTTGTAAATACGGAGGTGTGTCTACTGCGTAAATACTAGTTGAGTCACTAGTAGAAACAATGGTTGGTTGCTAGTCTAGTAAACAATATTCAAGGCTACACTTTTTAGAATTCTTGAGTGTTTTCGACGGTAATATCACCTTGGAATTATACCTGTCTATCCAGATTTCTGTTTTCAATACTAGTTGTAGATTTCTAACAAAAAATATTGGCACAGTTTTATATTACGTTACAGTCGTTCTTATTAATTTTTATTTTAATTTTCCTGTTTATCAGAAATAGCATATTAAATACATATCTAAAATTGCGTATGGAAAATTTTATATCTAAACTAATTTGAAATTGTTATACCTAAATAAAGGTTGAAAACTAAATTTATTGAACGTAATAGGCAAAGTATGTTTGTTTATAACAAAATAATAACTATTCTTATCAATCTTAATACTATTTAAGTATTTCTTAACACAGAGTGAATCTCTTTTTGCATTGCCTTTTTCTCGGTCTTGAATAGTCTTGAATTGAATATTACAATGTCGGTCAAGAAGTAGAATTTGCCCATGGTCGATACCTTAGTCAGATCTATTAAAGTTTAAGTACGAAAATAGAATGTGACACAACGTAATTAGAAAATAAAATTAGTTTTCGAGTAGGAATATATTTAGATAGAAATATGTACTTATTATATTGAAGTAGGAAATGAGCATGCATTCGACAGGGTTCAAACAGGGGTTCTATTTGAATGTAATTACAAAGGTCAACAAACACACCTTTTTACCGATACGCAAGAACTGCTTCACGGTTGAAATAGGTGTGGCGTCGAAACCTTTCCGGTCGAATCATACTTTGAAAAGTCAAATAATAAATCGAAGAATCGTTTAGTAACGCAATACGACGCAAATGTTGTGCAAATAAACAAAATGTAAATCATTTTCAGGTCGCCATGCGCACAGCTCGAAAATATTTCTCAGAAGGATACAATAGAACATTTATATTCAAAATCATTCAAAATGTTTGTCTGTACCTCGTAGAAACCTATAGAATTTTGATGAGGATCGGAACGTTCCTTTTGGTATATTCTTATAACAGCAACCCGCCTGCAGAATGTATACACACCCTGAAGATGATCTACAAATTATTATATGTTGTAAGTGTCCTGAGTAACTTTACTTAAGTAATTAATGCATTAATATGAAAACCCCGCCAATAGAATTTTCAAAACTATATAACTATTCTTAAATCGTAGTAAGAGTTATTTGTGTTTTTTTCTGCGTATTACGTTTTACATAACAATCTTACCGTGAAAAAACGTAACCTCGTCACGGTACAAGCAAGACAAAAATAGTAAACAATATATTACGTGCATATAAGCACGTAAAAATATAGGTAGAGTCACTGCGTAGGTACCTACTTTGCAAACTATTAAACAGTGTGAATTGTTACTGTTGGTATACCGTTAAAATAAACCTATTTTGTTGATTTATTGACGTTATTGGCAGTTTAAACTTTCTAATAATATTAACCAGACGTGACGGTAAATCTTTAAGTAGCGGATTATCTAGAGTCCTCACAGTTTATGTCGATAGTATTAGAATGTCTGTAAATAATTCTAAGTTAGAAGGCCTAAAATTAAGGTTTTAATACACAAGCAATATAAGGTCTTACCAAACCAAACGAATATTGCACAATAGTTGGAAATCAAATATTAGCGAAGCGATGTTCTCCTTGGTTCGGAAGAAGAGTTCTATTTGAATAGCTCTGTTTTATCCATGCATATATTAAGACAATGCAAACAAAAAAAACATATATACATATAGAGTACTGAAAATAATTTACTATGATACTGATATAAATTTCAAAGTTTCTTAGAATTTTCTGCTTGTTTGTCTTTAAAAGACTAACACAGTAAATATATTTATAATCTGTCTTGAGGTAACATTTCGTCATTATTTCATTCAAATCCATCTATTCTATTCAAAAATTATTACAACTTAAAGTAGTCATATTTTTAATCAAGTGAAACCGCAGGGCACGGCTAGTAATTACAGTAATATGCACCCAAGTATCGAAAATTTTACAATTCTATGCTTGCCCAAAGTTAAGATGGCTGCATATATTCGTCTAAGTCAAGAGCGGGCACGGTCAAGGTTGGCGCGCTCCAATGAATTACGAATGATGCCATAGTTCGTAGCAATTGCTTCGAACAGCGTCGAAATAAATAATGATTATTGATAAGATAGTACTTAAATTAATTGTGTTACATTAAATGTTAAAGTGATGACATTGATAAGCGTAACTGCCGCCTGTGGACATCTGTAAGCAACATGATATAGAACAGAAGAGGTTCTATCTGAAGGTGAATGCGTTGCCACTCCTAAGGACTGATATTGTCTCTTCATACGGCAACCACACCCTATACGCAAGAACTGCCTCACACTAGAAATAGGCGCTAAATTGTAATAGATTAGATAAAAGAGAAAAGTAAAGGCAATAAATTAGATAAAAGAGATAAGTAAAATCTTTTTACCGAGCGGAATTTAATTGGACTTCTTTAATGCGGATTTCTTTAATGCAACAAGACGTAATAACAGTCATACAATTATTCTGGCTATTTAGAGTAAAATATAAGGAATTTAGTGGCGTAGATATTAGACTAAAGAAGCGATGCAAATTAAGGATGTTAAATAATATATTTTTTATATTCGACTTTGCTTATTTATATGAGTAATTTTTCACCATACTTGTGTAATTTTTATTTACTGATAAACTCTTTTTTAAGGTTGTCTCAAATTGATGTCTTAAGTGATAAGACAGCTTATGGATTTGACTAGATTGCTCTTTACATTCAAAGCTATGACTTTGAATGTATATTTCTTCCATTTAAAAACATTGTTTATTTCTGTAACCGAATTTATGTTAATGTCCAAATTAAAAGGTAGAGCAGGTACATCTTAATGATCCAATTCACGTTATCTATTTTTTATCAGCTTGCGAGGAAGGTATAGTAATAATACGGCTTGTATTTAAAAAAGAGGAAGTGTATTTGGCCTTGACGCATGACATCATGTTTTGGCGCGCGGCAACGGCTAAACATTGTCCCACATTCTGTTCAGCGGTTATATTAAAACACAAC
>MOOZ01044653.1:4069-17744 GCA_002930495.1 Cecropterus lyciades | reverse complement strand
AAATCTGGCTTACAACAGTATACCCCTACAGCTGCGCTACACAGTTTTTATGATATAAAATTATAACAAACAATAATACTATTTTATTGACTAATACTGATAATACTCTTGATAAATTAATTATCAATATTATCCATAGAAAACCAGATTTATATGAAGGAGTTATATGAAAAATGCTTCATTTCATTCAATTCCATGAGTAAAGAAATTTCTGTCGTAAAATCTGTAACCCTTAAAGTATACGGCATTATAAATTTATTTCCCAGAATGTGATCTATTTTTTTGGCAAGGCTTAAAATATAAAACTAGCTTTCGCTTGTGGCACCACCCATATGGTATTTGTTTACCAAGTATTCATTGTACTTATCTCGGTTATAAAATAACTTTGAAATTACATCCTAATTCGAGCAGCAGTTTTTGAATGTCAGCAACGCATATATAGACGTCTTCTTAGGTCTTACATTTAAGTTTAGGCTTATTATATTTTCTCATATTATATTATTTGCTTATTATTACGTCTACTTTTGTGAAGCATTAAAATATTAAAGTGTATGTTTGGGGTCGTACCATGGAACTTCAACTTGATGTAGAGAATCAGATCCTATCAGAGAAACAAAAAAAACTAGTAATAATATATGTGAAACGATGAATTAATATCATAATGTGTCCTTTGTTTACAATTACGTGAACATTTCATAATGTAAGTGTAAGAGCAGACCTCTATCAGTGTCAGAGCGAAGAGGACATTTTCTGCAGCCTATAAGTTATCTGTAGTCTATATAGATAGAAGGTATCTGTAGTATTATAAGTAAAAAGATGTCAGACAAAACAATTGACACAATTTGTTTTTTACGCTGTTATTTTCGGAACAAAAAGCTAATAGTCTAGTCTACAAGTTCAAAAACGAGTTAATACTTGATAAGAGTCCTAAAAATATTCTGTCAAAAATTTGTTAAAAATGATTACATTCCAAAATTATGTGAATTTCAAACATAACTGGCAAAGCAAGCCTACTACGGCCTTTTACCATCTCAATCGTGTTGTACTGTGTTTGTTACAGTTGGTTCAAATTTTTAGCTTGCTAGAAACCTTCGGATTCGGCCAAATCTTCGGCCATTTCGGCATTATATTAATCTTTAGTCAGACACTGATCACGATATATTTTCATCATACGTCTTAGCTTTACATTGATTTCGCACTTGGAAATGGCAATAATGTAACAATACGTTAGGAGTAATTTAGCTTCTTGGCATAAGGTCCCGATGAATTTTATTGCAGGGGCGTTCGCAATCAAAGCACGGGTATGAAGTCATCAGGCTTGGCAAACGCTTGGCACGTGATCGGGGTTAGTAATACTTTCATTCAACCATCACCTTACATGATGCCGTGTTAAAGGGAAATATGAAAATAACAATACAAACATCTTCAACTTTGAAATAAAGTGACTTGGAGCGATAAAGGGGATAAAAAGTGCAATCTGGCTTGAAAGACCATTATTTTAAGTAGTTATAAAATAGAAGAATTAAAATAGGTCTACTTATACTCGAGGAAATAGCGTGAATATTTACTTTATTATTTAAAAATTAATGATTTTTTTGCTTTAATGCAAAATACGCGGAAAGTGATAGCCATGCCAGCATGGTTTTTAGTGTTCAATAAGTTTGTTAACATAGTACGTTTATTTAGCTTATTCCACTGTAAGCTAAATAAACGTACTGTGTTTTGTAAAATACTTTAAAAAAAATATTTGATGAAATTATGGAACGAAATAGGGCCACTTGCCCTTAAAGGAGCGCCAATACATGATTATATATAAAGATATAGCAGTGTTTCCTTCAGCAAGAACAACAACGACATAAAAATCCAATTTACACATAAGAAGTAAATCAAAACACTTAAGATCGTTTCACTCAGGTCACGTGTTCGATTTACTAGCTCGCTGTTGATTTATTTACGATCGCCTCGCAACCAACTATCTTTCTCGACTTTGCTTTATTATTCGTAAATATATACAAAATATATACAAATAAACTGAATACTTTATTTGTTAAGGCACGCTTATATGTTCTATAGACTACACATACACACACACTCACAGACACACACACACGTACACGCACACTTATGCGCGAATAAAAATTGAGTACGTACTAGACACACAGAACCTTTTTTTTTACAATTCTGTACAAAATTATAATACAAAGACAATCTGACTTAGACAGATTGATTTTCGAATTATTCGGGATCTTTCGAATCATTCGTATATTCGAATTGTTACCCCCCTTGTTCGCACACCCCTAATGTAAACCAGTTACAAATGGCCAAAATTCGACCTTACTTAAACTCATTTAAAACTAAAATTGATATTCACCGTACCATAAGAGTACTTCTCAATTTCAATAAATTATATTTTTGAAGTTATACTTCTTTAGGCGCGTTATGAAAAAAGATGAGATGTCACGAAAGTTACAGAATGAAGTTACAGCGGTTGCAGTTTCGAAACAAAAGCTACCAACAAAATAGAAATAGAACCTCTATTAGTCGCGCAAGTTGGCACCATGGTCGCCTCTGTTCACTGTTTTCATATTCATAGTATTTATCCACATGTTTCTAGTCTCTACATTCACACACGTGTTTCATATAAGTGCGGTTTAATATATATATATATATATTCAATACTTAGATTAGTATATTTACTATTCGTAAATATTAGTGAAAAAAATGTGTTTATAGACTTTTTCAAGTGCTCCAATATAATTGAGGTTATCTATCCGTATGTATTATTTATTGATATAAATTAAGATATAATTATTTAACATAATTAATACTAAATATTATTAAATTATTAATGTTAAATATTTATTATTGATTATTTAATGATGCCAAAGAAGTATAACTTCTCACGCGCGTACATAAGTACACGCACCCTTTTTTATTTTAATAAAACAATTAATAAATACCACAGACTTGAATCATAAAAAAAAAAGAGAAAATACTTTTGCTCTGGAATTTGGCTACGGTTATACAGTACACAAGTATCTTAGTTAATATAGGTAATAAAATTATATGGTTTTGCATATAAACTTAATCTAATGTTGAAGTTGTAGATAGTAATATAAATGTGTGTTGTCAAATACATACTGTGTATATGTACTTTTTTTTTTTGATTTAATCTATTTTTACGCATTATTAAATAAAAAATATATCAGCATTCTGTACTCCTTCTTTATGTCAATTATAGCTGTGCCAAATTTTATACTAACGTATTTATATAGTCTGCGTAATTTTCGTAAAAAGGTGTACAAAGCTTTTGCTTTCCTTATAGATTATACACTCAAAGTGAATCAGACACAACCAGTTAGGACAAAACAAATTATCCTTCATGACCAAATTGGAGTTTGACAAAAGGTGACGCGGAACCGATAAGAGACGTCAGCGTCAGGAAAGTCTTTAGAAAATTCATCTCGTTTAGCGAAACAATGTTATCTAAGCAACAGGTTTAATAATAGAACATTATTTTCTTTGGCATTCAGCCAACAACCTCGATTTGTAGTGCTCCCCTAATGTACCGTATCCAAAAAGAAAGAAGGTATTTGTCTGCCAGGATTCATATTATATAAAATATGACTTTTTTATATATTATACACATAAAGCTGATTATTGTTTTGTTTATTTCTAAAATGAACAATTAAACATAAACATAAAACGCTTTCTACACTCAAAGCCCCACACTCAGATGGACATACAAAGACGAATACACAAGCACCCAGACCCATAACAGAAATCTAAACTCATCATTCAGATGTCTGTCTGAATGGGGATCGAAGCCGGGACCCATTGCGTGTCAGACCGGTATGGTGACCGCTCCACCACGTGGGTCATCAATTATAATTAAAATAATGCACAATCTCTACTATTGAAGAAAATGTGGCGTGTTTTATAAATTATTTGTAAATCATTTAGAGTTTTTAAGGGTATCGACCCTTCATGCCTGGGCATCAATAACTTTTTAACCGAATATCAAAAGAAAAATATTATATCAAATTTGCGTGGATAGTAAAATCCGAAACAATAAATCAATAAAAATTCCGATAGGAGTAATAATAATATATGGTATTAATAAAAACGAAAACATTATAGTTATAAAGGGTATTATTAGATTTAAAATAATGTATTTCCTAAACCATAAATTTAAAGAGTTCATTTTGAAAACAAATGGCCTGTATTATTTCACCATCAGTTACTGTAATTTTTATACTTATCTGTCCGTACATATTAAAATCTTTTGTCCTGAATGACTGACGATCTGACTGACTGAATGATGATCAACTCACAACCTAAAACGCTGATCGTAGAGTCCTGAAACAAAGAGAATATAACGTATGATGTAAGCATCGGACAAAAAAGGATTTTCGGAAATTCCATCTTTGGTGGTTTTCGTACAAACTTTTAAATATGAGTTGAAAGTTTGTAGGAAAGTCAAAGCAAAGCCAATTTTCAAGAAAGCTCTATAAGCACTTAGTATTTGGTAGTCTAGGTAGAAATAATGAAAGATGTATGAATGACATTCAACTTCTAAGAGTGTAAAGTAGGGGTTGAAAGGGCATGTTAAAGCGGATAAAACGGATATAGTTTATTTATGTTTTATTAAATAGCCCATATGTGGATGTCGGTGACATTCGTTTTGTTAGGCCTTTTTTATTTCGCAGGTGGAAATAGGAAGCCTTTTATTTCCGATCTTTGGTACCGTAAATCCGCCACGAATCTTTGAAGGGTCCTAGAAAACAATTGATACTAGAAGTGGGCAACTTACGAAATAAGTTTCAGTAGTCAACATCGCTTGCTACGCAGACGACAACTTGGTGCTGGCACGCATTATCGCTAAGATGCGCGCCTTAGGTCTTCGCGTAGCTCTAATATAACCGAGGCGCTATGTTTTAAAAGACCAAACGTGGTCATGCATGTCAGCACGGGTTAGTGTTGCAGCCATTGTTGTAGGCAGATACCTGTTGCATCTTTTAGCGATGTTGGCCATCGCTATGGTTTTGAATTTTGACCATTTTGTCCTCCGGATTTATAAGGTATCGGGTGCTATGCATAGACTGTTGCCAAATCTCGGAGGACCAATAGAAGTCCGTCACCTTTACGCAAGGAACGTGCGTTCTATTGCGCTGTACGGTATGCCCGTATATCCCACGTGTACGGGTATCACACAAAGGATCCGGACGTTATTGTATGACGCAGCTAGAATCCTGAGTAGAATCGCCTTTCGACTGATAAAGATACTCACCGGACATAGCATGAAAGGGACAACGTAGTGCCACCAATGCAGACATGCCCTGGATTCCGCGCGGCACATGCTCGAGCACTGTTCAGCATGGCACTACGAACAGCGGATCCTAGTACAACCCGGTTATGGGCCGTTCTGGTTAGGCGTAGGTATTCTTCTGTGACCGCGTTATGCTCGCCATAGAGGACGCCAAACGTGCCAGTCTCAGGTTTATAACCAACTTAATTTGATTCATAACTTATTTATTTTCTGTTACAACACAGCAACAAAAACCAGCGGCACTGTACTAGTTATAACTAAATAACGACACAGCTGAATAATGCGACATAGAAGGGTCGTGAAAAAAGTATTCCAGAATTTCGTAATATCTTCTCTAACACCCGGGAAAGATTGTCTCGCAAATAACAAAAATTAGGGGATTTCGCCATCGGCAAAGCGGCTGATGTTACCGGATATATTCAAATATTCAGAAATTTTCAAATACGTGTGAGGTCTAATCCTTCAGAAAATAAAATATTTTCTTTGTCTCGTTTTTCATTTCGCGGAAATAAATGTATTTGAAATACGATTGCAAAGAAAGAATCAAGTTTTTAGTTACATCATCTTATATCGAATACACTTTTATTAGCGTAATAGTACTGTACATCTAAATCTTCATGTTTACAACTTCATAGCGGTTTTTACGTGAGATTGACTAACTGACAATCATCACCCGGCTCAGTTCAGTAGTTACAATATATGTGCATTATGGATCATCAGCATTACGCTGGAGAATGCTCTTCAGCGTTATTTCCAGCATAACAGCATCATCGAATCAGCGAATTTCTCCTTAAAAATAGAATACTGTGCAAACGATATTTTATAAGAATTGTTTTTTCTATATAGTGAGTAACATTACGTTCGTCAAGATGCGTGGACGAAAAAAAACAAGTTACACATAACTATTAAATTAGCAGGCTCTCGTGGCTCGGGGCCACTCACGTCAAAATATTAACAATTAAAACGGAAGAAAGGTTCTCGAAAGTCAATGCACCTGATCAAATGTAATCCTCCAGATGGATGATAACCTGGAAATAACCACGGATCACCATCTGCAAAATCAAAGTGACAATTTTCAGCAAGGAATTTCCTAATGCTAATGAATACTTAGATTTTTCTATTGTAGGTATATTAATTTGTTCCCGTTAACTTAACTATTTTTCATGTACACATGATTCTAAACAGATTCATGATATTGAAATTCAAGTTATCCGATCATTTTGCAACTCAAAGACTGCAATAAAGCAAATAAAGCCAGCGGCTGCAAACACATCCAATGCACTCGACGCAGATGGAAGCTGAGAAATGGAGCATTTTTACGTAGCATTTTATAGTTTAGACTGGAGATTTGCTCAATACTTTAGACAAATAAGGTAAATCTTTATTTGTCTAAAATAGTTATTGTTGGGAATGAGCAATGGAACCATTTTTAATAGCTTTTAGTAATAGATAATAAATTCACCACCAGAAAAAAAAACGAATCCTTAGATCAATGATCAAAATATAATCTTGAGGTACTTGTTGATAAATAATTTGTGTATCCCAATTAAAGTATGTTTTAAAATTTTGATTTAGGGGTTAATATAAATAAGTTGAAAAACAATAATTGAAAGTAATTTAAAATTATGTTTTCCCATCGCAATTACTATCTGAACGGGATCTATCAATCTCTATCTAAAACATATTTAATAACTCATTCTGATTCTTACCCACATGTTGATTGTTAAACTGTTACATATACTTTGTAATATTCAAGTATTCTCATTCTTTATAATGCTCTCCTACCTCCAATTTCAAAATCTCAATAATCCTGTTTTGTTCCTATGCTTGATGTATTTATATAAAAGTGAAAAATTTATTTTTATTGTGAGTTGTACTCTGTTTGGTAAATAAATATCTTAAACCATATATTCAGATACGGATTCAAGATGGACTTAAACAAACGCATTAAAAAAGGTCTTGTTTTGTAGTTTACTCATAATAAGTAAGTTAATTTTTTACAGTTCAATCATAAACACGATAAAAATCACGTTTTTAGTGATGATAAACTTATAAAGTCACTAATTTTACTTTTTAAATATAAATTTACATGAAAGCATAAAATGAAACATAAATACAAACGTAAATTAAATTTCCAGCATAAATATAAAATTTTACCCTAAGCCATGACTAATAAAACTTTGAGAAATTATATAGAAGTAAATAAAGGTTAGGTTTGTAATTATATAAACTAGGCGCACCCGCAAAATACAGTCGAATAAAGAACCTTCTCATTTTTTGAAGTTGGTTAAAAAATATTTAACCATATATTTAAAAAGAATCACAAATCAGTTTACGCGGTAGAAATTGAAATGATCAATACCTACACTTAAAGTTACGTTTGCACTTACTAGCTCGGATCATCCTTATCCCGTCGGAATGATCCGATATGCAAATCGTATAGTAAAAACAAACTTTACATGCATATAGCTTTACTTCTGTTGAATAAATGAATGTTAAATCGCCTTCCATTGTCTTTAGATGAGCAAAGTTCGAGTCTCTCTTTAAATTAGATAAAGTTGTAAGTTAGCACGAATGGCACCACTTATTCTTCTCGTGCAGGCTTATATAAAGGGATTAAAGGTTATTGTATACTGACTGTTGTTTGCGGTGATATTATAACCCCTCCCCCCCCCTCACCGGCTATTTCTTATAGCAGCAGTGTATAGTGTGCTTTGTGCAGTTTTGAAAAGGGAGGTAAATACGATTTATATTTACGAAATGTCTCGATCCATCTAATTCCTAAGTAGCAACCGAGCATTTATGATTAATTTCAGACAGAACTCCGGAATTATATGAAACGATGAGTGTTATTAGTTAATAATTCAGTGAAAGTTAAAAAAAATTAACTATTTGCTATAAGGAAGTATTACACTTATTAAGAAATAAGTGACAATAATCTATACTAATATTATAAAGCTGAAGAGTTTGTTTGTTAGTTTGAACGCGCTAATCTATCTAGCTAAGCTATCAGGAACTACTGGTCCGATTTGAAAAATTCTTTCGGTATTAGATAGCTCATTTATTGTGGAAGGTTATAGGCTATATATCATCACGCTAAGACCAGCAGGAGCGGAGCACCAATGAAGAATATTTCAAAATCGGGGTTTCTTTTTTTCTAATGAGAGCTTCCGCTGCATGCGCTGCGTAAACGGTTAAAGTTTCGTAAAAATTATGTATGGCAGAATTGATCCCCTTTAGAAGTTCTAAAAAAAATCAGCGACAGCATATGTCTATCTTTTCAGGTAAACTCACTGTACCCTTTTATATGCTAACCAAATTTGTTCCAAAATAATGCATTATTCGCGAAGTTGTTTTTATAAATATAATATGTATCCTTATCCAAATAAATACATAAATTAGTTTTCTTTGTGTTTTTCTTTGTTTTTTTTACTAATACGCGGGTGAAACCGTGGGGCGCAGCTAGTTGTAAGATAAAACAATTGATACAAATAGACGTTGCGATACCCATAAGGTTATGTAGTATACCTTTATCCTCATTTAAGTAGTACTCCAATTGTTTTTAGATACTACTCATATGAGTACCCTTAAAGTATCGATACCTACTCATATCGATACCATTTATTTATTTGTCAATAGCACCCCTATAAAAAAAGAAAAAATTCTTGGCAGAGATAGATGTTTAACAAGTTCCAATATAATAGCCACAGATTTATTCATTACGAGTAAGGTATGTTCCTTGTTTGTGACACTGTTGCACCCGCTTTGGGAAATAAGTACTCACTTGGAGCTGATGTTACAAAAACAATTAAAACAAAATATCCGGCCAGAATGATGTATTTAGACTTCTGTTCGGGATCTAGGTTTGTATACGTCACACATAAAGACGAATACACAAACACCCAGACCCAGAACAGAAATTTAAACTCATCTATCAGATATCTATCTGGCCGGGAATCGAATCCGGGACCCATTGCGTGTCAGACCGGTATGGTGACCGCTCTACCACGCGGGTCGTCAAAAAAATAATTTTATTAATTTACAAGCGAAGTTTCTGTAATCGATTTCTAAACTTAGACATTAAATCAAGATAAAAACGTACTTATAAAGAGTAAAAATATCTTATCTTAATGTTATTTTTTTTATATTATGGAATTATCTTGATTGCACGTAACAACTGACTTCTATTTTCCTATAATCAGAAGGATCGTGATCATGAGTATAGGCTGCTACCTTCGTACACCAAAAGACAACATACCATACTAATGTCCCGGTGTTTATAAAACTGTGGCAGCTTGTACATTAGACAGACAAAACAAGCCATTTCAAAACGTATTAAGGAACACATCAGCGCAATAAATAATAATGACCGGAAAAAATCTCCGATAGCTGAACACATTCTTAATTCCGCCTCAACCCACTGGATCAAATTGCATAAACCTCAAGTGATCTCCGTTGTGCGTCATTTCTTTCCACGTTTAGTAAGAAAAGCAATAGATATCAAAAACATCCAAAGAACTTTAAAAGAGACGATGGTTTTAAATTAGCGCAAACGTGGACCAGTAGTTTGTTTGGCAAGTAAGGATACAATTAGTGTTGTGTGTCATCATATGGAACATAAAAAACGAACTAGACGTAGGGTATGGTTAGTTAGACGTAGGTTAATCTACCACTAGTGCTTGTCAACGGTTTTGTCTCTATTCTCTCAGTCGCAATCAAATGAAATTTTGCTTTAATTTTATTGATGATATGTTATATGCAGTTATACGCAGGTCATGTTACATTTTTTTAAAAGAGTGAATCCGCAGGGTCCAGCTAGTTTGTTGTATAAATGGAAAGTGATATTGAAATTACTATCGATATAATATCGGGAACCCTGCCAGCTACGTGTCGTACTTACTTTGCAGATTAGATTGCTCAGGCTTTTAGAAGATTACAATCAAATTTCGTTTTCAGACAGGAAAATAGGTATCAATTAAATTATTTATGATATTGATATACAACAGATACACAAAGAATGCTACCACCTTGAAAATTTATGGATATGTTGCATTTGTGATGTATTGCATATTTTTATTACAAGATTGTATTTATTTTAGGGCTAAATCTTATGTAAACTGCTTGATTTATTTGCCAGAGATCCGTCATACCCTGTATCTGTCAATCTAAGTTAATACCTACAGCTCGACACTCCGTCATGGGCGATGGATCACATTAGCGAGTGAGGCAGCTCAGGCGGAGAGAACAGGGCCGGCCCGTCCTTACAGAAAAACTAGGCAACTGCCTGGGGTGCTTGTAGTTGGGGCATGGGTAAGTACATGACAAGTCGAGCGACTGACCACGTGGATCGACGAAAATGGTTCAATTGTACTCGCAGCTCGGCTTGCGGCGCAGTGTCGAAGGAGTTTCTTTTGTCATAGGCAAAATTATACTCTATGTATAAACATATATTTAGTACGTTTAAACATATATTAAGTAATTAGCTTTTTCAGTCTTTTTATTACTTTACGAACGGAAGCCTTTCTGTACGAATCCGCCTCGAATTTGACCTAATTCGCACTTGTTAATCAAAGACAAATAATTATTGACTCAACTCCGATTTTGGTAAAGCATATTTCATTAAGTTGGACCATATATCAAATTTACCCGACTGAATGTTAATTCGTAATTTTTTTGCTATGTTTGGCTGAAGGTTATTCGTACGATATAAAATATGATTCTCATGGGAAATGTATTCCTGGTAGACGTTCCTAAGCCGACATTATATATACGTTCAATATGACACCACCGAATTTGCGGTGGGAAAGTTTGAAACTTATTTTTCTTATATACTATAGCCAATATAAAATATTAGGTCTACGAAATTGCCGTTCTGCCGTAGTGACCATTTCAAATCAAAATATTTTTTGGGCTGATAATTCTAATTAAAAAAAATGTTTTTTTTTTCTAAAATCATATTTTCTAAAATTTTCTAAAACCATACATACTTTATACATCATAATGTATAAAGTATCTCTTTCCGGCGCAGGCGGTTAAAATCATATTATATTCTTTAAGAATGAATTTTGGTTCACACTGGTTTATTCATATATTTATTTTATCCGTATTTTAATATTGAAAAAAATATTATGAAGATAGATAAACATGATAAAAAACTACATTCACTAAATCAAATACAAAAAGATATTTGCTTCTGTCAGTAAACAAATTTTATATTAAATGCAGTTTTAAATCCCAATGAAAGTAGTTGACAAAATATCCAAAATATCCAATCAAAAAGTTGAATTGCTTTTTTTAGTTTCGCGACAAGTTTATTGGAATATAAATAGCCATTCCACATGATAACACTTTCAAAGGCTCGGGGGCAAACTAGAAGTTTAGATTTATTTGAACGTATTATTGTATGTACAACTATATTGATTTTATGTATAACATGTTGGGTAGTTACTAACTGCATACGATATTAAAGTTTATTCATAGTTGCTATGAGATTAAACATAACCAGTTAGTTATTACAATTTCAAACATAGTACCTTTGGGGTACAAACAGACGGAATGATTTCGACAATTTGGCTTCAACGCGATTGGTTTATATGTATTCTATTTTTAATTTTTATTTTTTTACTTTAACTGAATGCGTGCGTCAACTTGCCACTAACATAAACAAAGCAAAGAAGATCCTGTGCTCCTTATCTCAGATGGTAATGCGACTCATACCAGGACCTTGGAGCTGTTAACTTGTGCTCACGGTGACTAAATATTACGAATGCCACCTCACTGAACGTATCGATTATAGTTACTAGATTATGGTTTAATGGAATCTTTGAGCACATTTTATTCATAAGATGTCAAATTATAGCTTCAAAATCATGTGAGATAGCGTAACGCCGATTCTTCAAAATCAACGTGCCGAGAAAAGAACCGTGATTTTGGCTGAACCTCGCATAAAAATTGCTGAAAAGGCCACGCCATCAGTTGGTGAGATAAAACTAGACAAAAAGATAAAAATAAAAAAGACAACTTTATTTATCTCTTTTTTATACAATTTCCTTTAAAAATTATGATGATTTATGACGAAAAATAAAGTCAAACAAACTAAGTCCATAGGTGAATGGTATTAGTACACTGCTTGACTTAAATGGGCTTAAGAAAATGGTATTGGTTATTCTATGTAACTTTAGTTGGTTATTATTTGTTATATGCAAATACATAAACAAACAGACATAAAAGTCTGGGAATTCTAGTAATTTTACCCTTCTATTAAAAATGATTTATTCATCGTACACGTATTGTATGTTGCGTATATTTTTAAATAAAATACCGATGAATATGCTATGTATAGACATGCGAAACTTTCATTTTTATTATAAAAACCCATACGGATTTATTCAGAATGATTTTGATTCACAGAATTAGATACCCTATAAAATACATTTTATGCATTTATTCTAATAAATGAAATGCATTTATTCAAATAATTATGATCAGTTTAGTAAGGGCAAGACTTTATTCGTTGTGTAGTTATTGGTGTTACGGCCAGTCTTGAATATTTTGCCGGAAAGAACGTATAGTTTGACCGGGGAGGTACCACCTCCATACCTTCTTCTAATATATGTACCTATATATAAAATGTTTTAAGCAGTTAGGTTTTTCGTTTTAATGTTTTTAACAATTTTACTAGTTTTAGCAACCTTTTGAATCTAACTTCATAAATAAGAGTTGTAAAGCAACCAGATAACTCGTCTTAATGTGACAATTCTTGTATCAGATTGAAATAGCAAACTATCGGTTAGTCCACCTGATGGTAACTGATTAATGTTGCCCAAGGGCATTTGTAAGCTTCATATAAAACAGGGGTTTATCCAAAGGTGGTAGAACTCTTTGTGGTTCGACTCCGGAAGCACCACCGCCACACCTATTTCTGCCTAATAACAACAGTGTTATGCGCTGTTGTGTTCTGGTCTGAAGGGTGTGGTAAGGGAGACATACTTTTTCGATGCGTTCCATCTTAGTCCTCAGGGGTAGCAACGCATCTGTAGCTAACCTTAGGTGAGACTTTGATCTTACCTAGGGTTGATTACAGATCTCCATGGGCGGCAGTAGCCACTTACCATCAGGTGGGCTGCATGCTCGTTTGCTACTTACATACTATAAAAAAAAAAGTCATTCACAGATAATATATCTGTACTACTCCTAAATAATAATTTATCACCGAAATGCAAGAAATGCTTCGCGCTATTTAATATTAGTATAACCTTACCACCCGGTAAATGACACAGTAGAGTATGAATACAATAAAATAGCTATTCTAATAATATAGTGTGTGTATGTTATCGTCGTTAAGAA
>MOOZ01028304.1:70380-81514 GCA_002930495.1 Cecropterus lyciades | reverse complement strand
CATGGGTTCGGTCGCGTTGGGACATATTGTCCTTTGCGGGGACCCAGAGGGGGGAAGCTGGTCTCTGTGACCGGGGGCGGTCCAGAGTTTACCCTATATTGGCTTCTCTTTGCCTTACGAGGCTTTGGAGGGGCCGCGCGGGGTGCTCTCGGGCATCCGCGGTAATTGGCCGTATGGCCGAGTTGCCCACAGAGCACGCAAGCGGGAGGGGTCTCCGCATCGCGAGGTCGCGGGCAGTCTTTGGTTAAGTGTCCTATCAGACACCTAACACACCTAGGGCAGTTTGCCGCCGCGTGGCCATAGAGTTGGCAGCGGTGACATTGGCCAGGGTGCCCACGTTTATGAGGGGGCTCCACCCTGATGTTTGAGATCCCACCTACCGTGCGATCTCTTTGAAATATTTCCCTGGCGGTGGGAGTGTTGGTCAGAATGACCAGCGCCAGGGGAAGACAGCGGCCTGTGCGACTGTGCATTTTATGGACCGCCTCTACAGGCAGGCCCTGCGAAATAAGGTCCGCTTTGATGAGCTCATTGGGGAGCTCGAATGGGACGCCGCGCATTACAGCTTTGACCTTCCTATCCTCAGGGAGGGCATAGGAGTGGTACGGGATTTCCCGTACCTTGAGGAGTGAAGACAACTTCCTGAAGTCCTCGGCAGAGGGGACGACTATTCGGATTGAGTCGCCCATGTTAGTGGCCTTGGTGTAAGTGACTTTGTGCATCGTGCACAATTCGGTGACAGTGGGCCACTTGGATTTATCCCGAAGGAAAATCGGTGGCGGAGTCTTTACAGGGGCTAGCGCGGGGGCGCAGGTGGCCGCTGGCTTGGGACGGGGGGCTTTACGTGCCGGCGCGCTGTCAACAGACATCGCCTGCACGGGGGCTTGGGATTCCGCGGAGGGAGGGGGGGACAGGGGGCCTACTTCCCTCGGTGCGGTGCGCTTCGTGCGCTTTGTCTTCCTTTTACGGGAGACCGTTGTAAACTCGTCGTCGGAGGAGATCGCCGACCCTAGGACGGTATCCTCTGACTTTCCCTGCGAGGAGGGGGAGGCTTCGGATTCGTCCGAACTGATGGGCCTCTTGCGGGCCGAGGGAGCGGAGTCGGATTCCGACTCCGGGGCCGCATCTGGGGACGCGGGTGAGTCTAACGGGGTTTTACCCTTGAACAGGTCAAATATTGTCCTCTCATCTATGGGGTTGCCGATCTGGCGGAGGACTGAGACGAAGGAGGCAATGGCCTCGGCTAGCAGGGAACCATTTGTTTGGGCCATAATTATACAAGCCTCCCTGCCAACGGCAGGGAGCAACGCGGGGGGGGGGGCTAATCCCCAGGCTATAGCCTCTGCACCTTCACCCTTGGGACAAGTCCCAAGTGCAATGGGGTCCGGTCTGCCGGTTTTCCTTAGACCAGGAGGTCTAAGAAGCGAACTGGGTCTGCGCTTTCTGGTTTAAAAACCAGTTAAAAATGAAAACCGCGGCAGTACTTTAATTTATTTCCCGCCAAGGGGTTGACGGCAAATAAATCAAGTAACTGAGCGACTTAAATTCGTCGCAACTGACGTATACAACCTCGTCTCGGGAAAACTGGACTCGAAACTCGGCGCTCGGAGCGACGCACAACACAATAACGGCACTCGCGGAACACGTAACTAATGGACGGGGCTTTCGGAGGCACGGAGCAGCGCGCGACTGCTCAAAACGGACGCCGTAGCCTGAATGAATCCTGGTTATATATAAAGTTATATATATATGTCGGAGACGGACATTACTTTGGACGGTAAACGAAGCGCAGCACGAGTTCTGATAGATGGCGGCACCGTCGCGATTCGTCAATTGACACTCGGATATCTTCGTGCTACAACAGGGTTCAGGTCGGACGGTACGCGTGAACGGCGTTCAGTTTTCCATGCTGCCGTCGTGGAGAGCGGTACCACCACACTAAGAACTGTTATTTGTTTCGTTTGCTCGCTGTGATTTATATTGTGCTATAAAAATATTATATATATATATTATATATATAGATTAAAGTCTCACTTGAGGTTGGCCAGAGAATTGTAGCTGCCGCTCAGAACTAGTTTGGGACGCGTCAGATAAGTATATATCTCTTATCATAACCTTCAGATCGGACCATATTAGTATACCACTATTGTTATTAGACAGAAATAGGCGCGGCAGCGTGCCTCAAGAGGCAGACTCAAAACGTTCTACGTTCTTTAAACTTATTTATTTATTCATTTAAACTATATTATACTTTAAAATTTGGTACGAAAAGCAGACTGAATGCTAGAAAAATTAAGAACCGACTGGTAATTGACCTGAGCGAAAAACATATAAGGCGGTATATTATAAAATAACAAAAATAATAGATTGTCTGCTATTAAATATGTAAAATAAATATATATTATTAATATATACATATATTAGGAACAAGGTTTTTATCAGCTTGAAGTAACCAATATTGCAGTCCACCTTATGGTAAGTGGTAACTGCCGCCCAAGGAGATCTGTCAGCAATATAAAATAGGATATCTATCTGAAGTCGATCACAGTTGCCTTGCCACTCCTGGGGACTAAGATGGTCGCCTACTATATAAGTTAGCCGAATATAAATACACCACATTTACCACATATATCCACATATATAAACTTACTAAAACTGCAATTCAGTACTAGCAATGCGTCAGGTGGAATAAAATTTCCTTATTAAGCTAAGTGGCTCTACAATGAATACGACAGAGACGCTCTAACTAATTCCAGCGTTGTTTGACGTTGCATTGTTATATATTTTATGTTTAATTACACTAATACGTTTAGTAATTGTGAATAATATTCTATTTGCCGCTGTGTTATTCTAGAATCTTGTGTATTTATTCGATTTCTCGATAATGCAGTGATAGTCAAATGGTTTAATCTCGGCATTTCGAATCTCGGTTCGCAATTCGTACTTGGCCTATGGCCTATGGCCGTGGACTATGGCCTGAAATTCGCTCAATCTGAGAGAAACCCAGCAGTGGGACAATAATGGGTCGAAGACAAAACGTATACTTTTGTATGAGAAACCAGGCACTATTTTCTAAAAAATCTATCTGAAAAAATTTTGACCGAACAATGTAAATGATAAATTTTTAGTAGTTCTATTTTTGTATCACATTGACGTAGCAAACGAGTATGCAGTAAGTGGTGACTTCTGCAAGTAACTTCATATAGAAAATGGGTTCTATCTGAAGCCAATCAAAATTGAGTGCTACTCAGGAGGACTAAGATGATCGCCTCATATATAAGAGAGACGGCAACCAGACCCTTTAAACGAAACACAAAACTGCTTTACGCTCGACAAAAGTGTGGCGGCGGTACCTCCCCGGTTGAACTACATCATAGTTGATTTATTGGACTTAGCTCTTCAGGAATTGTCATCCAGATTAGGGGTGCAATAGATGAAAATTTTGTTGACAAATTTGATTCTCAAACCAAACCAATAAGGTAGGTTAAATTACAATTTGTAAAAAGATTTGTATTACGAATAAGAGTTTTTTTTGCGTTTATATTAACCCTCGAAAACATATTATTTAATAATTCAGTGAATTGTTGTAAATAAATCATTCAGTTAATTTAACAAAAGTGTTTAAACTATAAATTGTTACCCGACTGCGTCAGAAGGAAGGTAATGTTTTTCGAGCCTAATTGATTAAGACGTATGATATATTATTGGCATCGCATTAGTGTGCAAAGTGACATATATTATAAAAAAAAACGAAAGGCTCTAGAGCTCATTTTAGTTTCAATAATCGGGTCTTATGTTTTATAATAATTTCTTGTTCATTGAGTTTATTTAAAGTGCATTATGCCAGGCAGACTAATAAACTGGCAAATATGATAGTGACTCTAATATGATTCCTTTTCATCAGAAAAAAATAACCGTGTCTTTGTAATACATCGTTATTTAACTCTAAACCAAGGCGATAAAACGTTAACATCTTTGTGTCCCATGTTTACCCGACTGCGTCAGAAGGAGGGTAATGTTTTACGAGCGTATGTATGTATGTATATACGTATGTATGTTTGTTTGTATGTATGTCCATTTCTTTGGCACGCGCTACAGCCCAAACGGCTTGGCGGGTTGTGACATATGATATATCATTATAATCGTCTCAATTTGAAAAGAACATAGACTATATAATTTAAAAAAATGGCGCCTCCAAATAGGGGAAAAAGAGGAGGAGGACCGACGACTTCTTTATTATCACGACAATATGGATATCAAATGAAAGCTAGTAATGGACCATTCTAAAAATATATACATATAATACTTTTACTTGACTATTTTGACGAAAATTCCTATAAAGCGTTAAATTAAAAATATTATTAGGAACAAAAAAATAGATAGGTTAAAGCAGTCGGGTCTTTTGTTTCAATATTTTTAACAATGTTACTAGTATATGGCCATAAATCCTTCGCAAATTGTAGCGAAATTTTCTAAATTCGTTCAACGCTCACTCTTGCAGCGCCAAGCGTATGTTTCCTAGCCCTCGGGTAATAGAGTTCCGCTATGCAACCCAGCCATCGCTATTCAGAGCGTGACCACCCCTGGGTAGCTGTCACACATCCCATGTTCAGACATTCGTTTATGACAGCTATTTTCCTATTATTTCCCTTGAATGGAAAAGCGTGACATTACGTTATAATAAACAATGGAAATTCCTATTGTATTGTTTTTAATACGCTTGCGTTATTCTTATTTAGTTGCTGTGTCTCGTGGTTTTACCCGCGTTTATAAAAATCTTCTTAGTAATATTTGATATGCGAATGTTTGTGATTATGTATGTGCAATTGTTATTATTTCACGCAAAACCGTCGGTCAGTACTCGCTGAGGCACACAGATAGTTTTTAACCTGGATAAACACATGAGACCTTACCGTGGTAAACGTGACTGAAAGGGAAGAACCACGAGAATAATTTAGTATTAGGTCTTTGAACCTATGTAATTGCCGTTTTTCATTAAAAGAATGAAGCGTATTTTTTCTATATTTTTTATTTCTATTAATCCAAGTAATCACCCATACAATCAGTGCATCTTTGCCAACGCATTGGTAGCTTATTCATGCCCTTCGTGAAGAAATCAGCTGGACGGGAGACAACAAATTCTTCAAAGGCATTTTGTATTGCCTCTCGGGTATTGAATTTTTTTCCCGCCAAGAAGTTATCCACATTGTAAAAAAAGTAGAATTTTGTAGGCGCAAGGTCTGGTGAGTACGGCGGATGACGGAGAACTTCCAATTCCAGCTCTTGTAACCTATTATAATATTACTTTGAATTCTAATTATTTTGATAGGGTGAATTAATTTTCTCGAAATATAGTCTAAACGTCACCCCAAGCTATGAACAACAATTAAATGTCGTTTCACTTAAATTTAGTAGTCTTGGTTTGGTGCGATTTCATACACTTAAACAAACAGACAATCAAAAATTATAGAAATGTGTATTATTAATTATTTCCAGTCCTCCAAACATTTTTATTTTGCAATTATACGCGATATACATACAAGCGACAGTTTTATTTTTATTGTATGTATCGATTTTCTTTCTATTGCTGTCACTAGATGCATAACAGCTCTTGTAATATGTTATTAATAAGAACTTAATTCAGGTTTAATAACAGTCCACGACCGATACTCCTCCTTTTTACCCGACTGCGTCAGAAGGAGGGTAATGTTTTTCGAGCGTATTTATGTGAATATGTATGTATGTTTGTTTGTATGTATGTCCATTTCTTTGGCTCGCCGCTACAGCCCAAACGGCTTGACGGATTGTGACGTATGACATCATTAGAATCGTCTCAGTTTGGAAAGTAACATAAGCTACATCATTTTAAAAATGGCGGCTGGAAATACAGGAAACGGGGGGAGGAGGGACGACTTTTTCACAATTAAGACAATATGGATATCAAATGAAAGCTAGTAAATAGTCCAATCTAAAAATATATGTATTATAATACATTTACTTGACTATTTTGACAAAAAACTCAAATAAGCGTTTAATTAAATATATATCATTATGAACAAAAATTTCGTTTTAAGCAGTCGGGTTTTTTGTTTTAATGTTTTAACGATGTTACAATATAATATGATACAATACAACTTTATTGTACACCAAAAACATACATACAACAAAAATAATAGCAAGATATATAATGTAAAGTACAACAGGCGGTCTTATCACTAAGATAGCGATCTCTTCCAGACAACCTTACAGAAATTAAATGAAAAATACACTGCTAGTTATGTACACCTTATCCTCTGTAGGGTCTACATAACTATAACATAACATATGTAAGTATGTCAGCAGCCAATGTAGACTAGATGTTACTAGTTTTATAAGATTGTAGTAGCATATGAGTCCACCTAAAGGCAAGTGTTCCTAGCCGCCAATGGACATCTTTAACGAACTTCATGCAGATCAGGGGTTCTAATTGAAGTCTATCATCTATGCGTTGTTACTTTCAAGTGCTATCACACCGTTCATCCAAAACTTAAGGACTGTATGTGTTTTGGAACGCTATACCCTCTGGGTCTCTCATATGCTACGGCTAAGTCGATATAAGTCGACTCTTTACCCGGGCAATTCTCATCTCAATATCTCCCGGATTCTAAACATTTATATATAATTATAAAATGTTAATGAAAACATTGTAATATAATATACAAAAATAATACATTTACCATTCCCACTGTTTAGTGGCTTGGGTGGTTACGCAAGGACTGCATCACGCTAGAAAAGTGTAGCAAAGTGTGCAGAAAAGTGTGCAAACTATACTCATTCTACCACATAACATTTATGTGGCTTATTTAAACTTCAATTCAGTACTAGCAATGCATCAGGGAGAATAAATAAAAAAAAACCTTATTAAGCTAAGTGGTTCTACACTGAATACGACAGAGACGCTCTAACTAATTCCAACGTTGTTTGACGTTGCATTGTTAGATATTCTATGTTTAATTACACTAAAACGTTTAGTAATTGTTAATTCTATCCCATTCAACGCTGCATTATTGTAGTGCCTTGTTCATTTGTAAGGAGATTCTGCGTAGCATTGCCTTCTTGCTTCCTTAGAAATGTTAGATACTTCTGGTTGGCTACCTTATATGTATATTTGTGAAGCGTCAATTCAACCGACAAATGTTAATGATAGCTATTAAAGTTTTCAGTTAAAATATGAATGATGTTACATGTTATATAATTTTTTTATGTCTCAACAACATTGTTAATGCTTTGATCTGGTTTGAAGGGAGTTGTAAGTACCTAGGCGTCTAATATGTAAGTACATGAGCCATTCCGGTTTAGCCTTCAGGGATAGCGATGCATCAGCTTCCGGCCTCTGACATGAGATTGGTACAAATCTATTAGAGTTCCTATTGCTTTAGAATTACTCCAAATTTAAAAAAGAGTATAAGGTGCGAAAATATAATAAAACTGTCTTTCTGAGTGAGACGTACAATAACATTATTAATTGTTTCTATTTCAATACTAACAACATGTGATCCATAATTTGATGCTATGCTAGTCATGTGCATAGCGCATATGATTTATTGTCTCCTGGTAGCGACATGTGACAGAAGATAACATAATATATTAATTAATCACTGTAAAAGTGAAATATAATATATTATCTCACAAGATTTTAGACTAATATTATCTCGGAATTGATACATCTAATATGAAACGGGTACTCACGTTATACGGTTCTTCTTTTTGCCGATATTTCGACCCAGTTTTTTGGATTGTCACGGCGTTGTATCATTTCTGTTATGATTGGGTATCAAATACCAGACACCAGAAGAAGTATCGATAGAAAGAAAGAAGTATAGATGCGTTGCTTCTCCCGAGGACTAAGGAGATCGCTTCATATGAAAGTAAGCTGACAATCACACCCTTCGACATAATCGACAGAACTGCTTCACGGTAGAAATAGGTGTGACGTTGGTACCTTCTCGCTCGAACCATGCTACCACCTTGCATTAATATTTTTAATTATTAAAATTCGGGTGCTAAAGGCCTTGGTGGTTCTACTCACTCCGTAGGCACTACCGTCACAGTAAGGATTATTGTTTTTGGTTTTAAACGTAAGGGAGGAACTCTTATATGATGCGTTTCAACAAATTGCTCAACAGTACTAATGCAGTCGCCGACTTAGAGATGACTCTCATCAACCTCATTTGAGGACTAAAAGTTAATTTTCTATTTCGTTATGTAAAAACTTTTTTGACTTTTAGTAAGACTAATCCTAACAGTGACCATATTTCGTCAGGTGGACCTCAAATTCATTTTCTGTTTCAATAAACATATCTTATAAAAAGAAACATATCTTTGAAAACTATGCTACTTCACTTCAATTTAAATCACACGAGCACGTATTTTAGATTCGTTATTTATGTTCAAAATAATTGCTTTGTCACTGCAATAGGTGCAATATATCATTGCCGATTCAGTCGCAATTACAAGACATAAAGCAAACTAGATACAGTGAATCTACAAACAATGGGGTATCATAATTAACTGGAGCTTGTATTAGTTCTGTGCTTGAATTATTGTATTAGTTCTCTGACACGATACCTATACTGTTTTGATTTATTGACGCCGGGTAATTTGCCAGCGACTATCTTATCTACCTTTCGTACTAGGGGCACATAAAGCTTTAAATATATATCATTATGAACAAAAATTTCGTACATTCATTACTTTTTACCTTGTAAATAGAGTGTATGTTTTATGTCTTCTAACAATTAAACTGGAATATAACCGACCAATTATTAATGAAAGCATTAAACAAAAATAATGTTAATCATTAATCATTGCTTGTGAATGTGTTAATTCACTTTGTATTCCACTTAAAATTAATTGTATTGCGTGACAGTTTGTTAACGATACTTAAATAACTGTGCTTCCATTAAAATGTCATTTGGGGAAATGATGGTACGTTTATTTAAGGGTTAAAATACGTTTTGTATATTTATAACTTTACACCATGATTCTTCGTGTCGAGGCTATGAACATATACGAAATTGAACACCCACACTTAGTAAAATCTAAATTGATTAATCTAGATGCCCATATGGGATTGAAACTGTAACTGTCCGCGTAGCAGTCGTCAAATTTCTAAATCGTGATCATTTATTTAGATGCCTTACCGGGATTGAATCTGGAACTGCCTGAGTTATAGGCTCTGATGATAAAGTCCAAATTTTGATAGATGAAATCGGGAGATCTTCTTGGGTTCCGTACTCAAATGGTGAAAACGGGACCCTGTTAATAAGACTCCGCAAACCGTCTGACCGTCTGTCCGTCTGTCTGTCACCAGGGTGTATGTTATGAATCGTGATAGCTAGACAGTTGAAATTTTTACAAATGATGTATATCTGTTGTCGCAATAAATGCTAAATACAGAATGAAATTAACATTTAAGTGAGACTCCCATACAAAAAACGTATAGTATCGTGTATCTACAACGTATTTTCCTTTTTTTATAGATTAGTACGGAACCCTTCGTGTCAAAATCCGACTCGCGCTTTGCCGTTTATTGATTAATAGTTATCACGGTACACAAGCAACACAGGACAGTCTAAACTCATCATTTCCATACCAGGTTTACGCGGTATTTATATATTTTTTTTATTTAAATAGTACATAATATCGAAATAAAATGTAGCATATAAGTTGCCCAAGTAAATAAGCCACGTCAACACAAAATTTCATGTAAATCAGACCAGTGGTTCTTTTGTGATTGAGTAGCAAACGGACACCATAGCGTACCATCTTATTTTTACTCAACTGCGTCAGAAGGAGGGTAATGTTTTTCAAGCGTATGTATATATGTATGTACGTTTATTTATATGTACATCAATTTCTTTGGCACGTGCTGCAGCCCAAACAGCTTGACGAATTGTTACGTATGACATATCATTAGAATCGGCTCAGTTTGGAAAGTGACATAGGCTATATAATTTAAATAAATGGTGATACTTTTACTGGACAATTTTACTCCTATTAAGCGTTAAACTAAATGTATCATTATGAACAAAAAAAAACATTTTAAGCAGTCGGGATTTTTGTTTTAGTATTTTTAAGAATTTTACTAGTTATCTATTAGTATAGATTTAGATTAATCCTATAAGCCAAAGCCCACAATATAAACTATTATTGGCTGCGGAAAAATAAAAACATAACTAAAGATAAACTGAGACATTATTTAAACACGACGTTAAAGGTCAAGCCTCGAAACTTTATGTTTTTATAGTATTAAACGAAATTGCCAACCATTTCACGATTGGTGCTAGTGCTTGCTCATTGTTAAAAAATATAATTTTTATTTGTTTAATTTAATATAATTTAAGTAAAAATTGTATAAAATTAGGCTTGTCTATTTTAGATTAGAAATTGATATAACCTTTAATAGCGAATGTGGACATTGCGAGAAATCTGCCTGACTTTGTGTTGTACCTGAATTTTAATCGTGCCAGAACTCTCTAAACATGATATCATCGTCTGCTTTGCTTTTTCTTTTTTTTACTTCTCTTATATTTCAATTATAGAAACAGTGTAATGATAGATTTTTTTATAGTTTAGAAGTAGCAAACGAGCCTGCAGCCCACCTGATGGTAAGTGGCTACTGCCGCCCATGGACACCTGTAATCAACCCTAGGTAAGATCAAAGACACCTAAGGTTCGCTACAGATGCGTTGCTACCCCTGAGGACTAAGATATAATGCCTCGGAAAAGTATGTCTCCCTAACCACACCCTTCAGACCAGAACACAGCAGCGCATAACACTGCTGTTATGAGGCAGAATTAGGTGTGGCGGTGGTGCTTCTGTAGTCGAACCACAAAGAGTTCTACCACCTTTAAATCTTCTTCTGTAGTATCTTGTCTTTATCTTATTTAGTACCTTTTATCTTTAGTATCTTGTAAAATAACGAAATTTTTCGCTTTTTGCAAAGTTTCTTATATCTTGCGGCTATAACATGGAAGTAACATTAAGTTTTGTTTTTTTTATAGCACGCAATTGTAAGTTTATTTTCGCTAGATGGTAGACTACGTTATTAGAAGTAGTTGTAAGTATGTAAATTGCCGAATTTTTGAGTTC